>LNAC01000045.1:1085823-1116787 GCA_002007465.1 Ailurus styani | reverse complement strand
CACCCAGGGTCTAACCGCTCAGCCAACACCACTGACCATTTTATGCTCGGCCTCTCCCGCGGTCTCCCTGGCCACCCCTGTCGTCCTTGCCGGTTTCTCTGCCACGGATGCCTCCCCATCCCTGCCTCCCTCGATCTCACCGTCCCCTAGGCTGTGCTTAGACAGGACAGCCCTGCCTTGATGCTCAGGGGTGGCCTTCCCTGAGTTCCCATCACATTTACACGTGGAGCTTGGCAGCTCGGCTCTGTGTCACCCGCGTCACTGGACTGGCCCGGGCCGTGCCCCAGGTTCTCTCTGTCGCTACCAAGGAGCCTGGCCTGATGCTCAGTCACTGCCTTCCCTCACTCAAGAACAACCCAGGAGAACTCCCTTCCGTGGTGGCAGGCCCAGCTCGTGCAATAATCAGGATGGAAACTGAGTCCCAAAAGGGAAGAGGGAAGTGGGACGAGTGGTTGGGGGTGCCCTTAGTCTGGGCTCTGGGGCCCTGGATCCAGCTTTCCAGGCACAGTCTCTTCACAAGCACATACATGGGGTCCAAAACTGGCACAACTTGCCTTACGATACTAGTTTTTACTCTGAAATCAAAGAATCTTGGTGTTTTCTCTTACCCAGGGCATATCCTGGGTAGTTCAAGTTGTCAGGAACAGATGTCTGGAAAAACTTGGTTTCATCCAAAACTTTTTCTGTCCCTCAATTACTGTCTCCCTCTAAGGTCAAGCGTTACACTCAACATACATTTTTGAGCATCTCGCTTTTGCCTTTTGAAGCCCTGACAATGGTTTCCAACCTTGGCCACTCAATGGAATCAGCCAGGGAGCTTTAAAAAGTACTGAACCCTCCCACACCACCACCCCCCGATTCCTGCCCCCATGAGCTTCAACGGAATTGCTCTGGGGGGAACCCAGATGTTTAAATGCTCCCGGGTGACTCTAACATGTGGCCACAGCTGAGAACCACAGTCTGACAACTGAGAGATCGTGGCTTGACTGGAAACCGATTATCAGGGCTCAGTTAAGCCAGTAAGCATCTGTCTTTTGCTACTTCTATGTCCCACCGTCCTTGGTTTCCTTTCCATTCTGCTCTCCAAATGGAAATCCACTCCTCCTAAGCAATCCTGGGTTTTGCTTTGGGGATCACTCACCTCATAGGGCTCCTTGGTAGGCCTGCACTTTTCTATCTGGTAGAGCTGGGTCTTGTAGCAAATGCTGTCCTGGATGTCAGATTTCTATCAGAGGAGAAAGAGGGGAGAGGGAAGCATGGCTTAACTCATAGGAAACAGAAAATGTCTGTTAAGCAGTCATTAATTTTTAAACCAGCACTTGGCAGAGCAAGTGTCAAAAGTGGCTGGCAAGCCAGTTCATTGTGATGCAAAGCCTCATCTGGGGAGAACCACAGGCAGGATAAGTGAAGGGGGGAGCCCAGGACCCAGAGTCAGGCAGCCTCCTCCTGCCGACCCTGGACACGTCCCTGCTCCTGGCTGGTCTCAGATTTTTCATCTGTGCGATGAAGGCTACTCTAAGATGTGAAAGTGGAAACCAAGTATGTGAGCTAGAAAGAATAACTTCTGTTATGGAACTATGAAAAGGGACAGGGACCTTGTTTGTTGGCTTGTTGAAAAACAGTAAGCCTCGTCTGCCCCTTCCCCCACGTGAGTCACAGCAATTCATAATACAGCTTAAAGACAATGGCCAACTATACCTAAAATAATCTAGGTGCACGATGGGTGAACTAAATGACTAATTAGTTTATCAACCAAGAAATATTCATGGAATGGCTTTACAGACCCAGACATAAGGTCCCCACTTCTTGGTTCTACGAAGAAGAAATGAGAACTGAGAGAGAAAGGGAGAAACGACAAGTAATTAAGTAATAATCAAGGTATGTATTTTACTTTTGAGTTCACTGGTTTCGGTTTTAAAATTATACATGGGTTGTTAGTAATTGGTTGATGAGATTAATAGCTCAGACAGTGCATACCATGCAATTAAATTAACCGTGTGTGGAAATTATGGAGCACACCAGCTGTAGTTGTCTGTAGGGATTCATTCACTCTGGTTAAAAGCAGCCCCTCGCCTAGACGCTGGTTCGCAGACCAGGTATGTCCTATGATTGAAGGGTTAAGTGCCAAACCGACACAGTACAATAAAAACCTTTTCCAGCGAAAACCACATTAGCTGAGTTTCCAGAGAACGTTCTCAGGAGACAGAGCCAGGCTCAGCTTCGCAACACTTGCATGCCACCCCAAAACTGGGCAGAGCGGAGAAGCAGAAACAAAGACAAATCAAGACAGAGCCTGAGAGTTTAGGAAGAGTGTGAGTAACTGAAGTTTGTACATATGAAGGCAGACAGTAGAAAGAAAATATTTTAAAAACTGAAGTCCCAGGGTGCTGGGGCAGTTCAGTGGGTTGAGCATCAGGCTCTTGGTCTTGGCTCAGGTCATGATCTCAGGGTCGTAAGATCAAGCCCCACATCGGGCTCTGCACTCAGTGCAGAGTCTGCTTGGGATTCTGTCTCCCCTTCTCCCTCTGCCCCTCCCCCTGCTCATGGTGGATGCTCGCTCATTCGCTCTCTCTGTCTAAAAATAAAGAAGTGAATCAGGCGCCTGGGAGGCTCAGTGGGTTAAAGCCTCTGCCTTCAGCTCAGGTCATGAGCTCAAGGTCCTGGGATCCAGGCCTGCATCAGGCTCTCTGCTCAACAGGGAACCTGCTTCCTCCTCTCTCTCTGCCTGCCTCTCAGCCTACTTGTGATCTCTCTCCCTCTGTGAAATAAATAAATAAAATATTAATAAATAAATAAATAAATAAATAAGTAAACAAACAAATAAATAAGTGAATCTTTAAAAATAAATAAAGTCCCTTGGGGTGCTTCGCTGGCTCAGTCAATAGACGGTACGACTCTTGATCTCGGGGTTGTGGGTTCAAGCCCCACGTTGGGAGTAGAGATTACTTAAAAATAAAATCTTTAAAAAAAACCAACAAAACAAAAAACCCCCCAAAGTCCCTCCATATTATCAATCAGCATCCAAACAAGTTCTGCCAAAAGAATATTTGAATCGGCTAGCTTATTTAGGAAAGTAGCATCTCACTCTTTAAATATGGAATTGTGAATTTGATAGTCAGCTTCAGGGAGACACTTCTAAAAATGAATTTTTGGACAACAGTCATCATTTGAAAAAAAAATCCATGTGTTGTTCCTCTTTTCTTCGTTTTACTTGACAGCTATTTAAATTCTCAACTACTATCTTCTACCACAGTGGTCCCCAAATGGTGACCCTGAACCCATATGAGTGAAAAAGGCATAGGAAGGCACCTATAACATATGCATATTTATTTATAACTATAAGCAATGTCCCACTGTACGAACAGATCATATACATGATAAAATATATATCAAATAGGAATTTAAAAGGGTAAGATAAGAAAGAAACAGGGGGCATGTGGTCTTCTTATAAAAAGGAAATGGGAAGCAGTTTCAAGTCCAATTATCTTTTAAGTTCTTCATCATGGGAAAACAGAGAACCTGGGCAGGGTACAAGAGATGTTTTTACTCCTTATCACATAATAAAATGATATAAAAAATATACTGTGTCAGAGCACCCGGGTAGTGCAGCCAGGTAAGTGTTCAACTCTTAGTTTCGGCTCAGGTCCTGATCTCAGGGTCCTGATCTCAGGGTTGTGAGGTCAAGCCCTGCAGCAGGCTCTGAGCCCAGAGGATGGAATTTGCTTAAGACTCTCTCCCTCTGCCCCTCCCCCCACTAGCACTCTCACTTTCTCTCTCCCCCCCCCCCAAATAAGTAAATCTTTAAATACTATGTCAAAGGTCCTGTCTTTCTGGCCTCAACTTCTCTTCTACAGTAGCTTTCCTGCCACTGTGACACCATCTCTACCATCTAGTCTCAAAGCTGCATGTTTGTCCCCATCAGAAGCATGGTCCGGTCACTGCTTACACAGGACACGTTCCCCCGCACCCATAAAACACTGTTCTTATTTTTAAAAGCCTTTTGCTGTTGAGAATGCTTCTCCTTGTGTACATCTTTCCTTTGGTGGTTCACCCAAAAAGTACTGCTGTGGATAATTTCCCGTTGGAGCAAAATCCAGCAAATTCCCTACGCTGACTCAGCTCAGAAACATCTGCAGCCTCGTCCAACTGTTTAACAAACCTCCCAATGAGCTTCTTCGTCTACTCAGCAACGCTTTCTAGACATTTCCCAAATCTATTTGCTAAAGAGACACACTCTGACCATCTTGTCTTCTGGGCATTACCGTGCAGTCCTTTCTGCCACGGCAGAGAGAATATCATCTCCCCAGTTCCGGATGGATTGTCCCCCTAAGCGCTAACACAGAAACCTCACAAAAGGTTTCTAAGCCTATTGTGTAGTGGAATTTTATGAAACACTGGGTTGCCTATCGCATGACTTTAAATAGCACTATCACGAAGGGCGACTCTCACAGGGCGAGGGCTCACTTTTTACTTTCCAGAGACGTAAATATAAATAATGGCCTCCTTGTAAACCATGCTTTAGAGATGAATGCCCGAGAGGCACTGCTCCCCAACTTTCATGACCACAGAAGCCCTCGATGCCTTTGACACGGGAACCCAAGGAGCTCAGAGGTAGACAGAAAAGACAACAGAGAAACTGAAGGGAAAAGTGGCTGGAAGGTCTCACGGTGCCGCCCAGGGCTTAATTCTGTGGGAGGGTGTTTGAAAAACACCTCAGATAAAAAGCACTAGCCACCTGAGAAGCAGGTTTTGCCACTATTTTATCCCACATTCAGAAACTCAGCCTCCCATTAGTTCAAATTAACAGCTCAGATCAAGTGTCAGCAACTGAGAAACGCTCCAGGTGTGAGAGCTCCTTTTTCCACAGAGAGCAAATTGCCACGAGGGCCCCACTCACCCCTGACAGGTAGCGCTCGAGTTTCTTGTTTAAGAGGAAGTAGATGGCGAGGATGTGGCAGGCACGGTTGGAGAGCACGGTGTTGATCACGTCGCTGTTCTTGTAACCCAGCTTCTCCGTCATGTGAAGCACCACACTCGGGCTCAGGTCCTCCAGGGAAATCCTGCCCAGCAGAGAAAGCACCGGTCACCTCCCCACCGCCACTGAGAAGCTCCGGGGCCTCCTCAGGGATGCTCACAAACATGGCGGCACAAGGCACCCACCGCCCCCCACCGATCAGGGCCGCTACGGACAATCGTGTCCATCCCTCCATCTGTCCATTCATTCACTTGACTTTTGTATTGTGAACAATGTCACACAGACAAAAAAGTAGTAAGAAAAGTATAAATGCCCTTTGTGTGCCCAACACCAGATTATACCACTGTTAACACTTTGCCCTATTTTCCTCATTTATTTTAGTGCTCAAGTATTTTAAGTCACAGACATCATGACCTTTCATTCTTATACACCCCAGTGTGCACCTTTAACATCCAAGGACATCTGCAGAATCACAATGCCACCCATACACCCAATCATTTAATAATTTGTAATAATTTCTTATTATTCTCTAACACCTAGACTATATTCAAATTTCCCCAATTATCCCCAGATTTCTTTACAATCCAGAAGTTTTTTCTAAAAATGTGTTTATTGGACCGGGGTAGGGCCCACACTTGAGTTGGGTGTGAGTTGGGCTCGGAAAGCACATTGAGGAGCCAACCCATTCTGTGTTTAAAGGAAGAGTGTCAGATGCTGCGTTCACAAAGAGGGAACTGGGGGCTCGGCTGTAAAGGAGGGTGCCCTCAGAGGACAGATTAGAGCTTCTTCACAGGACTATTATGAAGATAAACTCCTTGGTTAGAACTGAATGCCTGCTATTCATTTATCTACTTATCCACTCGTTCACTTATTCATTCCTTCAACAAGTCCCTGTCTCGTGGAGTCAACATTCCAGCGGGGAACAGATGAAATAAATTCATCTAGTCTTCATGAAAATCTTATAAGTAGGTGCTATTATGATCCCCATGTTCCAGATGGAAGAAACTGAGGCCCGCGGCTGTGAAGTGACTTGCCTTGGGGTCACATAGCCAAGAAGGAGCCGCACCCTGGCAGCCTGGCTCAGAGTCTAGATGCTAAACCTTTACACTCAGCAGCTCTCGAATAAATAGACACGAGGAAGGGGTACGGAGAACAAGAAAGCAGGCTGCGGGGTACAGAATGTGTGTGTGACGGTAGCGGGGGGTACATCATCAACTATAACATTCTAAATCCCTTAGGAGAGCTATAAATAGGGCCCTCTGCCCAGAAGGCAGGCACATCCGTCCAGAGAGCTCTGTAGCCCACCAACCCTCCACCAAGGGTCCGAGGACAATTTTTAGGGGACATCAGACCGTAACACCCTGAGAAACCACACAGGACAAGTCCATGATACAGAAGAGGAAACGGGCTTGTCAAATTTATAGGCCAGCTGAAAAGGGGAGCAAGAGCAGCCTAGGTCTGCGGCCCAGCGTCCACCCCCCTCGGTACAGCCTACGGCAGCATCCCTCGCTAGATACGGTGAGTGCCATTCAGAGAATGTACCCAAGGAACCATAACATCTGCCTTCCCCTCCTCGTTGGCCATAAAATCAAATTCTAGATAACAGATGGGAGGGGAGTAGGAATGACTAGTGGTGAAAAAAAGGACGGGAGGAAGGGAGGGGGGGAGGGAGGAAGGGAGAGAGAGAGAGGAAGGAAGGAAGGAAGGAAGGAAGGAAGGAAGGAAGGAAGGAAGGGAAAGAAAGAAGGAAAAGTTTGTTTAAAAAGAATGCGATTACTCTAAGTTTGACAAAGCACTTACTAAAGCAGAAGGCTCGATTGTGGAAACTACCCAGTAATGTCTGTGTGGGTGTGGCCCTGCCTCTGGCCAATCAGACCCTGGCCCTGTGCCTCGTCCTTGGCCAATCAGATCACGGCTACGTGAGCCAGCCCCTGGCCAATCAACCCACCACCGCCCCTCTGTAGCCCGACCTCTACCCAGAGCGAGCCCGGGAAGGGAGAGCGCTCGGGAAGACGGTGCTACCAGGGTGGGGGGCTGGGGGGAGGTGAGAAGGGGGCAGGAAGCTGGGGCAGGCACCCCATCTCTGCCCTTCATATCCACTGTCTTCAGAAACAAGAGAGCTCTGCCAAAAGCCACTGCTGACTTCGTTGACCGAGAGTACTAAACATTTTCAATAAGCTACGTGTATTATGTTTGGAAGTCTGCAGCATCAGTTATTCGATTTTTTCCTGTCTCCCCGTGTTTGGATGATATAGACACTAGTAAAACATTCCAGAACACTAGGTATAATTCTAAGTAAGTCCGCATTAAATAACCTATTAATACCACTTTGGCCTGATTCCACCCTTTTGCCAGTGACCTCCTTTCCCTCCCGCCCACCTCCGGAGCTAACTGGACGGTGGGAGACTGTCCAGGCTCGAGCTCGGAGATGGAGGAAGGCAGCCAAGGTCACCTCCCTAAAAATATCCGCTCCTAGCACAGGGAGGCTGGCTCCGTGCACAGCAAACTGTTGACTGGCATGAATATTTATTATAAAAAGTTGACTTTTAAAGATACTTTCCTTTTGCCTTTTGGAGATCAACTTGGAAGCCCAAATGACTTAACAGAAGGCTTTACAGAAGAGTGATATAAAACATAAGTCCCATATTTTCACTCTTTCCTAAAAGTAAAACATTTTTAACGACATCTAAAATAATGAAATCTGAGGCTAGGTTTGTGGGAAGCTGTAAAATACACTTTATGATACAGTCTGTATTCCCTTCCCTGATCGCATGCTCTGACCCCATTCATTAGTGCTCGGGTCAAACCAGGAAAATAACTATCAAAAGCACTGTTTCTTTTTAATTTTTTCTTTCTTTCTTTCTTTCTTCCGTTCTTTCTTTTTCTTCTTTCTTTACTTTCTTTCTTTCTTTCTTTCCTTCTTTCTTTCTTTTTCTTTCTCTTGCTCCCTTCCTTCCTTCTTTCCTTTCCATTCCTTTCCTTCCTTCTCTCTCTTTCCCTCCCTCCTTTCTTTTCTTTCTTTCTTTCTTCTTTCTTTCTTTTTCTTTTCCTTCCTTCCTTCCTTCCTTCCTTCCTTCCTTCCTTCCTTCCTTCCTTCCTTCCTTCCTTCCTTCTCCTTACACATTTTTAAAAATCAAGACTAAAAAACCTACCTCCTGCAAGAGTTTAGATTTCTGGTTCCGGTACTTTAAAACGGTACGTGCATTTGCCTCTGGTACAAAACGAGCAGTGCGCCATGTATAAACAGAAGATAGCAAGCGGCTGTTTTCTTTAATACACGTGATCTTAACCATTTTCACAACCCAACTAGTTCGTGGGCAGCCTTTATGTTTCTGACCTGAGTCCAAAGGCAAAAAATTGCTTACCTGGCAAAAACCAGTAGAGGATCCTTGCACTTAAGTTTGAATCTACAAATACCTGACTACCACCTGTGGAAAAGCTATAGAATGAGGCGCCATGGTACGATTCTTTGTGAATCAGGATGCGGCCAACAAGGCGGGGGAGACTGTATTTCTAATACCAGCTCTGCTTCCTCTGAACAGCTGCCACATTGAGTGGATTGATTACGCTCATTTAGGCAGTGATTACATCAGCTTAATGACTCACGTGGCTGCCACCAGCACCCCCTCCTCTAGCGGAAAGCATACCTGTGTGCCACCGTTCTCAGCGAGCATTGGTAATGAGGCATGGCTCTTCAGCTTTGCTTTCCATCTCACGTTGAGGTAATATTTCTGGTGTCTGTTTCAGACACCGGCCAAGTGGAGCTAGTGTTGGAAACCAGCAGTCTATTTCCAGGTTCCCTTGGTAACCTAAGTAACCTAGACTTTGCTTAAATTACCTCTCAAGAGTCAAATGCTAGAATTCTAGATGGCAACAGAGTGAAACCATCTCATCTATGGCCATGGGAAGGTTAAATCTGGCTCAGTAGCACTGCGGCAGACTCTACCTGTGGCCTCTTAAGTTCTTCAAGAACTTTCTCTCCAACAGCCCTGCCTACCCATCCTATTTGGAGAACTCAATGCGACAACTTTCTTACGGCTTGGTGGATGTTTCCAGAACTTTCTAAACATTTTTAAAATATCTGTCCCCCTTTATTAGTGGCCCTTGTTCTCATCTGGGCTTCAGACCAGAGTGAGCAGGCCCAGGCCCTAGACCATGGGTCCCAGGCCTGGAAGGTATTTGACCCATGTGGTTTTCACTTTTGCTGTGAATGAACCAAGTTGAGGGGCCTCATGATTTCACTCTGGGCAGTTAACAATATGTCCAATGAGTAGGAAGAAAGCACAAGGCAATGTTTCCTTGTACTTGTTTTCAAATCTGTAGTCAGCACAGCAACAGTGGAGGTGTGTGGTCCACCACGAGGTGGTGAGGCCCCCTGAGACTCAAGGTGCCCCTCAGGGTTTCCACGCTGTGGATTCCCCCACTTCGAGCCTTGCCTGAAGCATTCTCCTCTTGGAAGCTACTAGGGGGAAGCTTTCACAGGGAAACATGGCCTGTGGGCCATGGGGCTGAACTCAACATCAGAGCAAAGAAGCAGGAGAAGAGGGGCCCAGGGACAGTCTGAAAGGGGGGAGAGGGCGGATCCCTCTGGATTCTGCTTGAGGCTGGCAAGTGAGCTCAGGAATGGGTCTCACACACACTCAAACACAACCAGATACCGTCACAGACACACTCAAACACAGACACACGCACACTCAGGCCACAGCTAGTCTCAATGGTCTCTTTGTGTGAATCAGAAAGAGGAGCCACTCTGAAGATGCAAGCCCCCGGGGCAAGTGTGACAAGGGGACTGTGGCGTGGATTCCAGCCTCCACCCACCCTCTGCTGGGTGTCCCGAGCCGGGCACACTTAGCACAACCACATGGGATGGCCCCATCTACACTTCCACGCGTGCACTGAGGGGGCGGCCTGTCCCTGGATGTGTGGGCATGGAGTGGGGATGGGCAGCCAAGAGAAAATGCAGCTTTTCCTCAAATCATGTACCGCCTCCTGCCCAGAAGGATTCAGGGCTCACAAGGCAGCCCCATCTGGCCTAAGAAGGGGTCCCTCTGGGTGTAATTGATTACCTGTTGGGATAGGTGACGTTACACGGCACTTTGCCTGTGTAATTCTCATTAAGCCAGCGATTCGCCAGTGCTTGCTGGATATTGGGTCTCTTCACAGGATCTGGTTCCAGGAGAGAGCGCAGGAAGTTGATGGCGCCTGGGAAGACATTGGGCAAACATACCCATGTTACAGGCCGAATGCAGATGCCCCCCGAGACTCAAGGCAGGTGGTCCACCCCCTCCCCTGAGTCACGGCCAGCACTGGTCTAATTCCTGGATCTCCGGGTGCCTCAGCATCAAAGAGTTTAAGGTATCTGTCCAAGGGAACACAGTGAAGCAAGAACCAATTCAGGTCTCCCCATGCCCTACACTTCCCAGCACAAGCTGTGGTCTGATCTCTCGGCCCATCTCTAAAGGAAAGTCCAAGAGCAGTTCTATTTCCAGGCTTGGGAAGGGATAAAAGAAAGTAAAGAGAAAATGCTTGTCCTCAAGGTGGGTTTTTGAGTAAGTACTCAGAAACGAACCAGGGGGTAAAGGCAACTCTGAATTAGACCCTCTAACGTGTCCCTCACCGTGTGACACAGAGTCTCAAGAGACCAAGAGAAGTCCTGCTTTCTTTCTGGTCTTTTTTTTTTTTTTTAGGGTGGGGGAGGGGCAGAGGGAAAGGGAGAGAGAGACTCCCAAGCAGGCTCCACGCCCTGCATGGAGCCCGACACGGGGCTCCATCTCACCACCCTGAGATCACGACCTGAGCTGAAATCAAGAGTCAGACACTTGACCGACCGAGCCACCCAGACACCCCTGGTCCTTTCTTTCGAAGCCATTTTGTGTGGCCGTTCACTTAGTCCCCAGACTCTGAACAGACAGCACAGCACCCAGACCAGCCAGAGCCCACACCCACGCAGTCAAGCCAATCAGACAGAGCCAGTTTCGGGGAAAGCCTAAGAAAACTCTGTAATGGCCACCCAAGTTTTAAATGCCCCATTTGTGTCACAAGGTTCCAGTAAGCGCCGTGCTATAAACCCATGTCTACCTGAGGGGCCCTTTCCTGTCGTGCTCTCCCTCAAAATGAAGGGGCTTCTTGGGCAGAATGTACGCCAATCACGTCTGTCCTTGTTTTGCAGCCGACTGAAGTTGGCTGTGGCCACATCAGCTATGCTGAGCATGGCACGTAAGGAAAGAATATGAGAAGCAACTGACAAACTATACAATCCCCCCAGCCCCCTTTCCTTTCCATCCCAGGCAAAAATGATTTTCAAAAGCCCCGGGTCTCCTTTTGTTAGACGAGTATTTAACAGAGTACCAGCTGTCCGCCAAGGCACTAAGGAGAGGAAGCTGGTTCATCTCTAAGTAGATATCTGCATCCTTGAAGATTATAATAATGTGAGACAACGGCATGGCATGGGAAAATATGCATATAATTCACAGGAAGGTCACAGGCTCCCAAATCACTAGCAGAATACACATGAACTCAAATCGGCAAAGAATGCCAGGGATTCCTTCCAAATGAAGATGGTCTCTCTTGCTTGAATCATGGGACGACGATTTTCATTTTACTCTATGCTCCTTCTCTTCCGGAGCAAGGTCATATCATCTTGGCACTATAAAAAATATCCTTTTACATAGCTTTGTCCGTGATATCCAATTTCCAGTATACCAAGTAATAGACTCCAGAACATAGTCCTAATTAGCTTGGTTCCTAAACTTTTCTAACCTTCTCTCCAAAGCGGTCTTTCAGTTTTCTACCCTAATCTAACCTCGCGAAGAAAAGTCGCTTTCTCACAGGCTTTAGTTGTCATTTTACTACTGTTCTTACTGAATGGTAGGTGTTTTCTATCAGCCCATTTTCTGCAGGGTAGAAATCAAGCCATCAAAACAGCGGCTGATGGTGATGGTAGAATCCATCCAAAAGAAACAACTCTGAGGGACGCCTGGGTGGCTAAGGCTGTTAAGCCTCTGCCTTTGGCTCAGGTCATGATCCCAGGATCCTGGGATAGAGTCCCACATCTGGCTTCTGGCTTAGCAGGAGCCTGCTTCTCCCTCTGCCTACCGCCCCCTCCCTACCCCCTCCAGCTTGTGTGTGCTCTCTCTCTGACAAATAAATAAATAAAATCTTAAAAAATAATAATAAAAGGGCGCCTGGGTGGCTCAGTGGGTTAAAGCCTCTGCCTTCGGCTCAGGTCATGATCTCAGGGTCCTGGGATCAAGGACCGCATCGGGCTCCCTGCTCAGCGGGGAGCCTGCTTCCCCTCTCTCTCTCTGCCTGCCTCTCTGCCTCCTTGTGATCTGATCTCTCTCTGTGTCAAATAAATAAATAAATAAATCTTTATTAAAAAAAAAAAAAGGAGAAGAAAGAAAGAAACAACTTTGACTTGGTCATGCCACTGGGTAACTCCCCCAGTGGGTTCCCATCCAGTTGGTGTGGTCACCAGAAGGTCATTTCTCATTAAGAACGGAATAGGTAAAAATATACATGCAGACACCAGCTCGCTCACGAGGTACATTTAATACTCTGAGTTTTATAGCTCGGTCTCCAAATAAAACTTTCCTAAAATATTCTTCAATGGTCTGAAAAGCAAACAGATCTCAGATCTAAAAAAAAAAAATTTCCTCTTTTCAGAACCTCTATCTCCCTTCTCTCAACTCCACAACATTGAAAGAGTCATCTGGATGCCTAATCAGGGCTATCTATTGGTCAAACAAAGAAGATGTGGCCTTCCTCAATTGAAATGTGGAGGCTGAGAGTTCATGATGTTTCTGAGACATCTCTGTCACTTACCCTCAAAGGACCTGTACAACAAGGCTGCTGCCGGGCTTTTTCAGAGTATGATTAACCAGAAGAGCTAAGAACAGACTGGATGTGTGTTTCTGTTCTATTTTCAGAACCACGCGCTCGGCATCTTCACAAATTGCTGATGAGCACAAGTAATTTTAGTTCTGATCTCTACTGATGAATTCTATTTCTTTGGACATCACCAACATTGCATTCCTGTCCAAAAAGGACTTTGAAAATATCGGGAGAGTTCGCCGAAGTTTGTCTGAGGATCTTGAAAATCCCTCTGTTTCATGAGTGAGAGGGATTAAAATTCTCCAATGTTCTGGAAAGCCATGGCTGGCACAGCCTCTCATGGCTCTCCACTCTTCTAAGCTAGTAACTGGGGTCTCCATTCAGGCCCCAAGGTAGGGATGACCCACACAGAGAGCTCCACGCTCCACATCACACTTGACACGCGACACACACTTCTCTGGTGCGAAACCTACTTTCCTCCATGAGGTGTCTTCTTTCCATAGTCTGAACTGGTTTGTGTGAGCACCTTGACACGGTGCCTAGGGAAAGGGCTAGAGGCCACAGACACAGCCATCGGACCTTCTGTGGTAGGGGCGCCCAGCAGAAGCAAGTGGAGTCCCATCCCCAGGCTCCTTCCTTATCACCTCTGAGACAAAAGCAACAACAATTATTTGACAGTTGGACCTTCTTAGGGATCTCCATTGGCGGTGGCTCTGTCTACCCTTGCAACTGCCAACACCTCACCTTTGGCTTCACTTCCGTGACTCTGTGGTACCAAACCCTCCTGCATGGAAGTGACTGTCTGGAATGTGGAAGCACCATCACTGAGATGTAGAGATGTAAAGACAAGCTGTCTGAAAAATGTGTAAGCCACGAGAGGCATTCCCGACTCTGTGATACGCAAGTGCCAACAAGCGGAAAGAGACTGTCTAGAAGCAAGAACTGGAAAGGTCCCAGAAGCTTAAGTTTTCAAACTACGTGCTAGAGATGAGGGGCAGTTCTTCGAAAGCATGTACAAAGGACTCACAAGGGCAGTAACGCTGCTTTTTTCTTTCCAAGTCTGCAAAAATTCTCCCTACTTAATCTAAAAAAGAATATTATTATACAATAGATGTATAGAGATCATTGCAAATATGAGTGATGGAAGCATTAAATTAAAAATGTGTTGGTGAGGGGTACCTGGGTGGCTCAGTTGGTTTAGCGTCTGCCTTTGGCCCAGGTCATGATCCCAGGTGCTGGGATGGAACTGTGCATCAGGCTTCCTGCTCAGCGGGGAGTCTGCTTCCCACCTCCCTCTGCCCCTCCCCCGCTGTGCACACACAGGCACGTGTGCGCGCTCTCTCTCTCTCAAATCAATAAATAAAATTCTTTAAAAAATAAATAAAATAAGGATGTGTTGGTGAGAGGCTTAACGAAACTAGCATTTTACATTTGGATACCTCAGTTTTGACATTACTCAGAACATAAAAGCAATAAATAATTCCCCCAAATCTGGGGGGAGGGGAAGCATCTCATACCCAATAAAATAAAGAAAGGGGGAGAGGCAGCCCAGTCTAGGAGGCAAACCCAGGTTTTGGGAGTCGAGCAGACACAAATTCAAAAACAGAGAAGCTACCTAAGCTCACTGAGACTCAGTTTCCTCACTGATAAGCTGGGACTAAGAGCACCTACCTTGCAGGGTTGTTATGAGAACAAATGATAACGTGGAAAACACTTACATATGGCCATTCAGCCACTCTTGTTGCTGGAGAGCGAGTATTTGGAGATATAAACAAGATGGTGCCACACGGTATCATACATGTAGGTGGGCCGGGCTGGTTGGAAAGAAGAGGTAAACCTCGCAGGGTGTAAACGGCAAAGGGCTGGAGAAATGGGGCTGTCAGGAAGCTAGGGGGTCATCTCCAAAACCGGGGTCATTCACTGTGTAAACAAGATAAGATGGCCAGCACACAGCTCAGGGCCTCAGCGCACTGGGTCAAGTCCCATCCCTGAGCAGGTGGGCCAATCTATGGGCTGCCTTCCGGAGTGTGACACTTGGACAACCCAAGTCAGCAACCTAGATTCCCTGCATATCTATTCTGTGCAAACACCACGCTTGATACCTGGCATGAAGCAGGAGAAATACTTATATATACCAATAGTTAAGAAAAAGGAAAAAACCGTTAGGGAAGGAATCCAGATTCCTTAATTGGAAAATCAAATATAGAAATGCAATTCTTGGGATGCCTGGGTGGCTCAGTTGGTTGAGCAACTGATTCTTGGTTTAGGTGCAGGTCATGACCTTGGGGTCGTGAGACTGAGCACCGTGTGGGGCTCCACACTCAGCGGGGAGTCTGCATGTCCTTCTCCCTCTGCCCCTCTAAAATAAAGAGAGAGTGAGGATAAGTGGTGGGGAGGGGCAGAGAGAGATGGGGAGAGAGAGAGAGAGGCAGAGAAGCAGACTCCCCACCCAGCAGGGAGCCCAATGCGGGGCTCGATCCCAGGTCCCTGAGCCAAAGGCAGCCGCTTAACTAAGTCACCCAGGTGCCCTTAAATAAATAAAATCTTAAAAAAAAAAAAAAAGAGGAAGAAGAAGAAGAAAGAAATGCAATTCTTGCTTGTTCATGCTTGACAAGTCAAGACAACAAAGTCCCTTAGGAATGTGAAGATCTTTAAAAAGCACACAGAGCTTAAGGCCAAAGTCAAAGCTGTCTGCTCAGAGCAGGAGCCAACCCCAGTGACGCTAAAACTGCCCAGAACATTTCTAATATATCTTCTTTGGAATTTCTTCTGGACTATTTTTTAAACATCTTTGGGATGGAGCTTTTACTTCTTTAAGGTAAATTTAATTTTCACAATCAGAAAACACTTAGAGCTCAGGCAAGTCTGGGTAATATTACTGGGGGTTAAACTAATGTTGGTTCCATTTTTTTTTTTTTTAAGATTTTATTTATTTATTTGACAGAGAGAGACACAGCAAGAGAAGGAACACAAGCAGGAGGAGTGGGAGAGGGAGAAAGAAGGAGGCTTCCCACCAAGCAGGGAGCCCGATGCGGGGCTAGATCCTGGGACCCTGGGACCATGACNAGAAGCAGGCTTCCCACCAAGCAGGGAGCCCGATGCGGGGCTAGATCCTGGGACCCTGGGACCATGACCTGAGCTGAAGGCAGACGTTTAACAACTGAGTCACCCAGGTGCCCCCCAGTGTTGGTCTTTGCCTTTTAAAGATTTATTTATTGATTTGAGAGCAAGAATGGGAGGGGCAGGGGCGAGGGAGAGAGATTCTCAAATAGACTCCACACTGACCGGGGAGCCCAACACAGGGCTCAATCCCAGGACTCTGAGATCATGACCTGAGCCAAAACCAAGAGTTGGGACGCTTAACCAACTGCACCACCCAAGCGCCCCAAAACAATGTCAATTCTGAAGTCAGGAGACTGACTTCTTGGGCTGCTAAGCTACTTGCCCTTGTCCTGCTGAACAACCCACCCCAGGGACCACAGGCCAAACCACCTGCTCCTCCCATAGCCGGTGGCTCACACGCTGTTCAATAGATGTTACCCGTTTTCTGCCTCTGAGACACACAGTAGGGTTGTAGTTCCCTATCCCCTTTATTTGGGTGAAGCTATGTGATACACTTTAGAAAGCTAGGAGTTATAAATAGCACACTGGTGGGAGACTTAATTGCTAAATGACAAATGTTCTAGACTTCTCTTTCCCTCCACATGGACCAGGTATGCTTGAAATGGTAGCTGCTCTGTCAGGTTGGGACCCTGTCTTACTAGGAGGGGCAGAATCCTCTAACCCTTGATACAGTTCTCCACAGATCTGTGGCATGAATGAGAAATAAGTCTTTGTCGTCTGAAGCCACTGAGATTTGGGGACTATTTGTTAACTGTAGCACAGCCTGGCCCATCACAACTAAAATAATGAGAAGCATTGCTCCAGGTTCTTAGGGTTTCACTGGGATTCAAAGTGAGCCCTGTCTGCCTTTTCCAGGCATAAGGGTACAAGAGATTCTACCCTCCCTAGCAAAGGTACAGACCAAATTAGATCATTACAAACAAGAATGCATTTCAGCTTGAATCCCATTTGGTATGCATAAATTCAAGGTCGGCTTCACGGATGCTTTATAAACTCAAGAGAAAAAAAATACATAACAGCAGTAAAATAAAAATGCTATATTTCAAACCATGTATTATAAATTGAAATAAAATAATTACCTTTTTTGGGGGGGTCACATGCCTCATCTCAGTGAGGCTGAGTTTATTCTAAGGAGCCAATTAAATGATCGCCAGAGCCAACCTGAGGCCAGGAACTTGAAATGAATCGTGACTCAAACAAAAGAACAAATTGTGCTAATTTACTGGATCTGAAACCAAATCTTAATGCGACTGGTTTACTGAAACGTGAACCACCTGAAGTTTGAGAATACTTGCCAAACACACCTGACAATTCAGTCTAATCAAGTCACTGGAACTACATATATTTAAAAACTTTCGAACAGGCTCCAAACCTCAAATACTAAAACAAATCACAGACCAAACTTGAATGAAAGTAGTATTTCTTTACAGTGAATTGACCGAGGAAAGCACAATAGAAATGTGATTACAAATGCTTTTTTCAAAGTCAACCTTATAACATGGTGAGCTTTAAAACAATCAAGACTGCAATTATTTTTCCAAGATCCTTTCAATGAGTGTGTTTTATGCAGGAGGAAGAAGGAGGAAGTCAGGGGTTCAGAGTTATAACGGAGAAGAAAAGGACCAAGGTGAGATGAATACTTGCTTAGCCATGGGAAACTCAACCACCCTTGAGTCATAGTTTAAGCCCCGGAAAAGGCCTAATACCATTTCTGCAAAGCAAATACTGCTTCATGGATAGAACAAACATGACAGGCACACAAGTCCTAGAACCCAGAATTCAGGGCAGTGGGCACCTTACCTGTGGAGAGCTGGGTGGGGAGGGGGTTCATTTCCTTGTCCACCATCTTCTGGTACAAAGCCCTCAGGCTAAAAGGCTCCACCGTAAAAGGCAGGGTCCCGGTCAACATGGCATACATGTTCACGCCTCTGAAAAGAGAGACACCAAAGCATGAGACCAGAATGAGGCCCCCAGGAGGGGAAGACAAATAGAGCACGGGCTTGGCGAAGTTTCAGCCCTGTCACCTTCATGCTGACCTCAAGAGGCATTCTTTCTAGAAAACTCAGCGCCACAGTGAAGGAGGGCAAAAGTGAAAGGCATGGGTAAAAGCTTGGCCTGTGAAGACTTGGACAATGGACTGTGGAGATCAAAGGAGTCTAAGGAACTTCAAGAGCTACCCCCTAAGGAAGGGAAACCATGTCCTTCCTTCTGGAAGGAAGTCCAGACCAAATTCTGTGAAAAATACCAGGAGCATGCTGGGAACCTTGAGTAAAAGTGGTCTTGCCATTATGTGGCCTTCCAAGAATGGCTTCCAAGATGGAGCCTGGAGGAAGCCAGACCAAAAAATACAGGGCAAGACCTTGCATGGGGGGCAGGGAAGGGGGAGCCACAGCCCAGCTGGCAGGCCTGGTTCCCTGTCAGCCCTTTGAAACAAAAGTCTCATCCCCAAAAGTGGCCTGTTGTTCCTTGAGCCTGTAACTAGAGAATTCTTTGCAGGGGGCGGGGGGAGTGGAGGGGGGAGGTGTCTCCTTCCCACTCTTATTTTTTATATCATTGTTCATTGTGAGATTCCACCCCTGAGCCCTGGCCCCCCATAGCTCAGATGTGGTCGGAATATCTTCTGAGTGGGCTTAACTGCTCATATCCAAAGCCAGTCTAGCAAACGGCAACATCTTCTTGGAGGACTTTCATTTTCCTGATGTGCAAACCTAATATCATTTTGATGAGATTTCCTGATGGGGATGAAATGCCCGGCTCGCCAAGAGGTCTCAAGTGTTCAAAAGTGCCCGAGGGACTATGTTTTAAAAACAGGCAATAGGATTTCCAGTCAAAACAAATCCAATGAGACTGATTGAAATTAAGACCCTTGGGGCCCAATTCCATGGAGGTGCCTCTGAATTACAGTGCCCCGGATCACGACAGGTACAGAGCCCACGGGCTCCAGCCAGAAACCATTCTCAAATTCCAGACATAACTCTAAGACCCAGTTCCTCCTCTGTAACTCACAGTGCAGTTACAGAGACAGATACATAAACATTCAGGCGACAGACACTTGCTGGCTGGCTCTCTGCTCCAGGCAGTGGGATAGGCACTGGGCAGGGGTGAACCAGACAAAGCGCCGCCATGTTGGATTGGGGCGACAGACAGTCAACAAGTCAACAGATGACTAAGCACAATCTCTTCAAGCAGCGATGAATGCAGGGGGTTTAAGAAAGGAACTCGGCTGCTTCCGACCACAGAGGCATTCAATTAAGGGAGAAAGAAGTCTGTAATAAGTACCTGAAGACAGGTGGCCTCTGGGGGGAGGGGTGAGTATCTGAGTGTGAGCTTCTACATCTTTGGCATGGGGATGGTAAGCTGGGCACACAAGACCCAGAGACAAGAATGAACCAGGCAGACGCAGAGCCATTTAGAGCCCAGCATTTCCCTGTGTGTTTGGTGGAACGCACTCCCCGGGACAGGAAGAGGTGAAGACAATTCCACGGCCAGACAATTCGGGGAGCAGTCATCTGGTATGAAGTGGCTTTAAGGGGCTCAGAACGGGGAGCAAGATCCTGGGGCGGGGAGTCTGCTTCTCCCTCAGACCCTCCTCCCTTTCATGCTCTCTCTCTCTCTCTCTCAAATAAATAAATAAAATATTAAAAAAGAAGAAGAAGAAAGTTTCTTCAAGGCATCTTTGAGACACCTCCTTGCCACCAATTGGCTTCAAAAGATGACATTCCGGTCACTGCCCTTCTCCATTATCTGGCTGGGACCACAGATAAAGGAAACAGATGCTTGTTTTAAAGACAGTGTTGGTGATCCTAGGCAGAGCAGTCCAATCAGGATGGAGCGAGTGGTTTTTATAAAAACTGATTATTTTATGAAACTGACTCCCAGAATTTAACTTCACTTGGAGAAGTTTATCATCAACAAAAACAGTCACGAGTTGTTAAAGTGGACCCCGCTGTCTCATCCAGGGTCTCTCCTCTACAAAACATGACCAACAACAGTACCTCCCTCTCAGGTTGTATGAGGGTCAGATGAACTAAGCCACAGAAAGTACTGGATGCTGGACCTGGTACAGACTTAGTGCCTGATAAACGTGATAGGCTTCATCGCTAAACTTTTAAAAACCACAGATACAAAGCTATAATTATTATACAACAATTGTGTCCTGTTACCAAATAATAATAGAAATCTACGTGAAGAATCACCCTGTCCCAGGAAATTTTATGAAGAAACCAGATCAAGTGTCTTTCCTTCCTCTCCCCCAGGCTTTTCATACATGTTTAATATCGGGATAAAGAGAAATCTCATCCCTCTGACATTTCAGAAGTATGTGAGAATACCAAGGGAAAAATGTGGAATGCAGTTTATAAACCTCTGTAATCCCATTGAATTAGCAGTAGTCCCAAAACATGTTCAGAATTTCCTGATGTGTCTTTTGAAATATGGTCCAGGGGCCTTCTAACTTCTCTGTGGCAGACATGGGCCCCCCAGGAATCACAAATAGTTTTTTTGTTTAAGATTTTTAAAATTTATTTACTGGAGAGTGCAAGCAAGGAGGCATAGAGGGGGAGGGAGAGAGAATCTCAAGCAGACTCCACCCTGAGCGCGGAGCCCGACACAGGGCTCAATCCCACGACCTCAAGATCATGACCTGAGCCAAAATCAAGAGTCGGACGCTTAACCGACTGATCTACCCAGCACCCCGAATCACAAATAGAGAAAAAAAGCGATGAGAGACTGGAATGAAGGACGCAACAAACAAACACGATGTGGGTTTTTCCAAATGGAAAGAAATAAGGCTCAGGCAATTACGGGATGATAGAAAACCCAAAGGTAAATGGCCAGTGTGGAATCTGCTGGCATCAAAAGGAAAAGATAAGGTGACAATAAGGAAAAGCAGGAAGATGGAGGGATGGAGAATCTTTGGGCTTAAGTCAGGAAGTCCAATGGTGGTCCTCATGGTTAGTCAGGTAATGAGATACTCCCTGGAGGAACAGCTGGAGTGTCACCTATCATACAAGAGAGGAAAGACAGAGAGTGGACCATCCTGGAGAAGTCGGGCAGCACCTTTAGCAGGACACAGGGACAAAGTGAGGGACAGAGCTGTTCCGGTCCCTGGGGGTGTCTGGCTACTGTTCCCACAGGGCCAGTGGGCAGCACCCTCAGGAACCGTCCAGTTCATACCAGAGCAAAGCGGAGAGAACCTCAGCTGACACACTTGGCTTCTGTTTGATTCTTCAAGAAAGGAATTGCCTCCAAAAAATTAAGAATAACTCTCTGCCTAAAAGCAACATCTTTCCATCTTTCAGCATCAACTTTCGATACAACTTCTGATTTAAAGTCTTGAAAGGAGCAGCGCCTGGGTGACTCAGTCGGTTAAGCCTCTGTCTTCAGCTCAGGTCATGAACGCAGGGTCCTGGGATCGAGTCCCGAATCAGCCTCTGCCCAGCAGGGAGCCTGCTCTTCCCTCTCCCTATGCCTGCTGCTCTCCCCACTCTCTCTCTCTCTGTCAAATAAATAAATAAAATCCTAAAAAATAAAGTCTTAAAAGTAGAGTGGGAACAGATCTGTCCATTTGGAAAAATCTCAAATTTCATAACTGCTCCTTAAAATGGACTGTGTTCCACAAGAAATTACCTTCTTATGGATTTTAACACTTTCTCTTCCTTTTTCCTTCCTCCTTTCCCTCTTCTATTTTAAATGCACAGCCTAGATGCAAAAAAAAAAAAAAGGTCTGAGATTTTATAACTGAAAAATTTCAGAAGCTAGGAAATTTCTCTGGTTTAAGTCAAAAACCCTAAGCTACCCAAAAGTCATAGGTCTCCTATTTCCACCTCTTTCTCCTGCCATTTTGAGGGGGTATAAATGGAGAGAAAATGCTGTTCTTCCCCATTTAACCACTGGCAGTAGCTGGTGGTCTCTGGTAGTACTTTTACAAGACAGAGTCTAAGGCCTAAATGCCTGAGCAGGGCTAGAAACAAGATGGCTCCCTTCAGCCAACTTGTCTACCCAAAGGGACAACACTGGGGAGAGATTTTCCCCACTGAGTGAAAAGAGATTCAGGGAGTGGGTGGTGGTCTGGGTGTTTTGTACATGACCCTCCATTAGGCACTAGGTCTTCACATAAATACTTCGCCCACGCCAGGCACTCCCAGGAGAGCAAAGAGCAGCTTTGGTTGAAACAATATAGCGTTTCCAGTGTTTTGGGGATATGACTCTCAATTTCTATTTTCCTTACCCTGAGAGATTCACTAAAGTTCTCAAAAGAGCACTGTAATATTCTGAAAATGAAGTTAATTTTTATTCTTTTCATTTAAAAAGTACATCTGCATTAGTTTTTTTTTTTTTAATTAGCATATATGCCACTCTGAGGAAAAGTCAGTTAACCATAAAAATGGTTCACTGCCACGGAATGAACATTTTTGGTTTCACGTCTGACATCTCAAAGTTCACTGGAGATTGAGATATTCCAGTCATCTCGATTAAAGGTAAGACACGCATGATTTGAAAGTCACTCATAAATGAAAATGAAGACCACTGAAAATAGTGGGAAAGCCCTAAGACAGACACACCATTTCTCACTGACGTTGTTAATGCCTGATTCGCTAGAGGAGGAGGGTCCTGGGGGCCCCATCTGTGGAAAGAGCTCTCCTTCCAAAGGTTTCCATGAGTGACAAGCCGGTTTTCCTCCCAAGTCAGTCCCAGAAGTCTTGGAGAAAGGCCCCATCCATCCCTCAAGGTCCAAACGTCTGGGAGGCAGAGTTCGCTTCTGATTTGAGAAGGGCATTCTTCATGCAGTTGTTTCAGAACGATGAAAAGGGATGTTTTATGATGGCAGTGTCCGACCCAGAAAGAAAATTGGTTCTATTTTCACTCTTTCTTAAATGGCCTTTTAAATTAAATTCTCTTTGGGTTTTCCATTTCCAATTCTGTCAGCGAAGTCGTGGGCACCAAACAGAAACCTAACCAGTATCTCAGACACAACACCCCAAAGCAGTGGAAAATTTATCTCTTAAAGAAGGTTCTGAAGTTTTTCATTTTCTCCGGGATCAAGAATGATCGTAATCAGGTTTTCATACATCCAAGCCTCTGCATATGCTGTTCCCTCTGCCTGGAAATTGTCCTCTCCTCTCCTCCACCTGGCAAACTCCATTTCATGCCTCAGAAGCAGATTAAACTCTTCTCTGATGGGTTCTTGAACTGACCCAGGTATGCAGCGGGGCCTCCTGACACGCCGGGATCGTTTACAGGTAACACAAGCAGGTAAGGAGGTGTATTGGTGGGCCCAGGCCACCATGAGAAAATACCACAGATGGGGTGGCTCAACCAACAGACATTTTCTCACAGTTCTGGAGCCTGGAGTGTGAGAGCAGGGCGCCAGCAGGACCGGGCTGTGGTGAGTTCTCTTCCTGGTGCACAGATAGTCACCTTCATGCTTTGTCCTCACTCTCAGAGACCAAGCAGCTCTCCGGACTCTCTCCTTATAAGGACCCTTATCCCATTACAGGCACTCCACCCCACTTCCAGTTCCGTCACACTGGAGAATTAGGGCTTCGGTGTATGGATTTTGGGGGGCTACAGTTCAGTCCATAGCAGTACATTAAGTGTATTTGATTGCAAAACAAAACAAAGACCCAAAGCCCACACATTCCGTACCACTCCCCCCATCACGGGGTGGAAGCTTCTCTCTCTCCCCTTGATTCTGGGTTGGCCATGCAACCTGCTTTGCCCACTGAAAGGTTAGTAAATATGACACAGATGCTTCTTGAAAAGTGTTTATGCACTAAGGCTTGCCCTCTCTTACTCCCGGGGGGACTCCTCCACCGTCGCGTGAATGAAATTCTGCGTATTTTGTGGTTTTCTTTGTTTCTGGTTTTCCTACAGCCAGTAACTTCTTACCTATGGGTAACAGCAATGCTTGAGAATTTGGATTTACAGTCAAACCACATGGGGCTCTCTGCTGTGTGGCTGATGGGGGCTTCTGCTCAGATGGGTAAGGGATGACCAAGAATTCCGTTGGTCTACTTCATTCGTCTGTTAGTGAACTCGATTCAGTACAGGAGTCACTTCCTACTTCCTGGAAAGAGAATGGCTCTTGAGATCTGGAATGGTGAGTTTTGACTCATCAGTTAACTTTTGGCCTTTCCCAAGATTTCAGAGCTTAAACAACAGAAATTGATTTTCTCACAGTCCTGGAGGCTTGAAGTCCGAGCCGAGAGAGTTGGCAGGGCTGGTTCTTTCTGAGGGCCGGGAGGGAGAACCTGTTCCATGCTGCTCCCAGAGCTTCTAGTAGTTTCTGGCAATCTGGTGTTTCTGAGCTCGGAGACGCAGCATGACGTCATTCGTCCCGTGTCTCTCCTGCGTCCCAATTTCCCCCCTTTATAAAGACATCTGTCATACTGAATTTTAGGACTTCATTTTCACTGGGTTACCCCTGTAAAGACCTTCTCTCTAAATAGCATCACATTCTGAGACACTGGGGGTTAGGATTCCAGCAGATCTTTCAGGAGAAGAACCTAATTCAACCCATAACATGTTATTACCCACCTGCTTATAATATTCCAGTGGCTTCTCATGACCTTTAGGGTGAAACCCAAACCCCTTCCCACACCTCCCTCTCCACCCCCACCCCAGCCTTGCCACATCCTGTTCCCTGTGTCTTGGGCCTTCCTCCCTGACATCTCCCTCTCCCTCAGTTCTACTCATCCTAAGGATCTGGCTTTGAGGTTTCCTCCCCTGGGGGCCCACCCCATCCTTGTTCACTGTATCCCACCCACTTCCTCCACAGCCGTTCCCACACCCAGCTTACAGCTTGTTCAAAAACTGTCCGTCTGCCCCACTAGAACATAAATCCCATGAGAGGAAGCATAACATAGCAAAAGTAGAAGCAGTAAAGAGTGACGATTTAAGGCCAACTCTAGAGTCAAGCCAGCTTGGTCAAATCCTGGCTCTAGACCCACTACCAGTGCCGATTGCATGAGGGCCCAAGACTCTTCGGGCCTCAGTTTTCTTATCTGTAAAGTGGAATCACAGAGCACTCCCCTGAAGGCTTGTTAGGCAGATGAGATTAGTTAATCCTTGCAAAGCCCCTGGAACACTGCCTGTCACTTCGTCCAAGGGACATGAGTGTTATTAATGACCTTTGCAGGAGGAGGGACCGACCAAGGCTGTTGTCCACTCAGAATTCGGCACAGCACCTGGCTCCACACGTATTTGCTGAATGAACAAACTGCTGGTAAGCTATCTGTTCCTCACGTAGCTTCTTTTTGTTTTTTAAGCTTTATCAACAGCTTCTAAAAGGGGCCTAATTGATGGCATCCCTGTGAATTAGGCATGAGTCCTGTGGCCTCTTCCCCTAGAGAATGTTCCAGGGTCAGCTAACCCAGACTTGCTCCAGGGAAACCTCATTTATAAGAATAAAGCAGGGTCCTTCACAGCTAACCAGGGAGAGACGCTACCACAACTGCCCACAAGGTATCAGCACGCGGAGTTTCTGGTCGACCTGGAGATTTCCCCATCAGCCTCCAGGGCGACGCCACAATCAACTGAAAGACCAAGGTGTGTACGGTGGGTTACTGTCTGTCAAAGACTTTCCCATACATTACTCTCTGGCACCAGGACCGAGAATGAGGCCCAACGGGAGCTTTTCAGAAGATCCGAAGCTGTGTATCACCTACTTGCGGGGCCTGCGGGGAGGCAACGAAAGGGGAGGTAACGAAAGGGGAGGTGAGTGAAGAAACATCCAGCAGCTCCAGACAGCGCGAGAGCGACAGAAGCCAGGGTGGGGGAGGGAGGCGGTGTTCGGGGTCACCCCCATCCCTCCCGCAGCTTCCCCTCCATGGTCCCTCCCCTGACGCCACGTTCCCTGTGCAGTCACTGCTTCTGGCGGATGGAGGGCGACACAACAGGTGGCAAGAGACCAGGCCCCTTTGTTTGAATCACAGGGTCCCGAAAACTGAGAAATAGAGCCCCTGGGGTCCCTAAATGTGGATTTTTTCCCCCAAGTCCAGGGACTTGGCCCGAGGGGCAGGAATGACGTCTGAGCTCACACCTGTCCCTCCCATCATGCTGCCTTTTACAGCTGGTGCCTTTCATGTCCCCTTGGATTTCCCCAGCCAGGAGAAACGATTTCTTCGCCTCTTGCAGTCAGTGCGAGGGCACAAGAGGTTCCACGCAGGTGAAACGTGCCCAGGAGCTTCCCCGTGGCTCTGACAATCCACGCGGCTCCTTCCCTCTCCCAACGCTTCCACACGACGAGGAGCTGCCTGCTTTGCGAGTCACGGAATGGAAAGGTCCCCCCTTCATAGGCTGAGCCTCGTCACCATGACAACTCGTGCGGACACCTATCCTTCCGCCCCCAGGAGAGCAGGGCCCGAGGAGGACACTGTCTCCTGCTCTCTGGCTCCCAGCTTCTCTTCCCCGTGGTCATTACGCTCCCCACCCCACCTGCGACCTCACGCCTCTGAACCTCCTGGCCTTCAGGCTCCCTGTGCTCCAGAGCGAATTTATTTTATCTTATTTTATTTTATTAATTTAATTTAATTTAATTTAATTTTTATTTTATGCACAAATGGTCCCTGGTATAGCTCTCCATTTAGAGTAAGTGACTTCCTTAACTGTTTTGTTTTGTTTTTTATTTGAGAGAGAGAGAGAGCGCACATGAGAGAGGAGACGGTCAGAGGGAGAAGCAGACTCCCCATGGAGCTGGGAGCCCGATGTGGGACTCAATCCCAGGACTCTGGGATCATGACCTGAGCTGAAGGCAGTCGCTTAACCAACTGAGCCACGCAGGCGCCCGACTTCCCTAACTGTTAAGGAGAGAAGGTGATTATAAACTCTTAATATTTATATTCCTCCCTTAATAAATATTTACATGTGCCAGGCACGTGTGAGAATTCTTCAGCACTGAAAGGGACCAAGAATGGATTTCTTTTTTTTTTTTAAGAGATTTTTTTTTTAAGATTTTGTTTATTTATTTGACAGAGAGAGATCACAAGTAGGCAGAGAGCAGGCAGAGAGAGAGGAGGAAGCAGGCTCCCTGCTGAGCAGAGAGCCCGATGCGGGACTCGATCCCAGGACCCCGAGATCACGACCTGAGCCGAAAGCAGAGGCTTTAACCCACTGAGCCACCCAGGCGCCCCCAAGAATGGATTTCACCTCAAGGATCGACTCTGATCCCTTGGCAGTGCTTTCCGATGGCTACGTTAAGAAGGATTCTGAGGCCCTTCTGGGCCCAGGATAAAGAGACTGTGAATCACCAACGCCCACCAAACAAAGCAGGGTACTTCGAGGAGAAGGCTTCCTCTGCTGGGGCGTCCTGCCGCCACTCCCACCCGCTCTGGCGGCCCCCCAGCACCGCCCCCAGGGTGCACACCACACACGCTCCAGCCACGGCCCTGACCGCACCTTCTCTTGAGAGGTCCAGGAAAGTAACCGGGAGCTCAGGCTTCTGGGTGAAGAGCTGTGAATACAAAGTGCATCTCCACCACTTACACACTCTCTAAAATGGGCACAAGAGCGCCTTGCTGGCTGTCCTGTGGATCGAAGGGGGGATAATTAATGCGGAGCACCCAGCCCGCCGAGGAATGGAAGCTGACTCCCCGCTACCTGGTGACCAGCTACACCCAAGGCACAGGAATTCTGTTGTCCTCAGCATCTCATGTTGGGCTCTGGTTCCCCTCACCTCCCACTGGAACCTCCACCCTCATGCAGGGTCCCGTGGCTCTGTTTGCTTCCTCTGCCAACGGTAGCCCCTGACCCTGTAGCTTCTGTCCCTCCCTCCCTTCCCTCCTTTCCCTTTCCCCAGCCCCAGCTCCGTGCCCTCGGTCCTGCCCCACCGGCCTGCAGAGCAGGGCTATGGACAGGGGAGCCGTGATCGCGGGGTGAGCGCCTGTAGAGCAGGGTGCAGGAAACAGATGAGACACCAGAGGCTCCAAGCCAGCCTGTAGGAGGCAGGGAGGGCTGCTCAGGGGAGGTGGCATCCCAGAAAAGAAGAGGGAAAGAGAAGGAATAGAGGAACAGGAACAAGAATCCCTGGGTGAAGGAACAGCACATGCGAGGGATAGGAAACAACGTGGAGTCAGCTAGACGACAGACAGGGAGAGACTGATATGGAGAATGGCTTCCCACGAGGCCATGGGGCCAGGTTCAGGATTCAGTCCTGTCTCTCGAGACCCCGGAATCTGCCTGGTTCGAACCCCAGCTCTACCACTTCGTAGCCCCGTGACCTTAAGAAATTTTACTAATGCCTCTTGCAATGGGTTTCTTCTTCCATAAAATAGGCATAGCGGAGAGTAACAGTTTCGCTGGGCTACCGTGAAAATTAAGTGCCGTACACCAAGCATGGGGCAAAGGTTACCTTTTCTCCAATCTGGACGAGGGACGTGTAGTGAGAAGGGAGAGAAGTAGAGGAATCCCAGAAATGTACAGCATCGACCCACTCTGGATTCAAACGAGCCACCCTCATTGCCAGTCAGGAGCCCACTGTCTGTCTGTCTGCAGCCCACTTCCCCTCAGTGAGGAACTGGATCCCTAGCCCAGAATCCGGGACCCTGCACAGCTCCCCGTACCATTCACACCTGATGCTGAGGGGCTCGCTCGGCATGGGGACCGTGGGGGCCCAGATTCAGCAACACCGCAGCGACCCCTAACTCATCCCTTCGGCGGTGACTGAGTTTGTCCTTGGTGGCCCACACTGGGCGGGACACCAGCGAAGAGGACCCATCGGACCCCCATCCTCACACAGCATCCTTTCCCGCCTGGGGAGACAGACACTAAATGGATTCACAAACCATAAAACGCTAGGCCGCCGTGGGTGCTGGCAAGGGCTTTGCAAGGGTGAGGAGAGAGTGTCGTGGGGGCCTTTCTGACAGGGAACTCAGCGATGCGTTCTGCAGGGGGGGGGGGACACTGGATTAAAACCGGAATGTGGGAATGGACAGACCCCCTGAAGGGCCAGGAAATGGCATTCCCGACCCGGGGACTCGCAGGTGCAAAGCCCAGAGGTGAAAGGGACGAAACAGGCCAATGTGCTTGAGGACTGGTGAGCAGAGGGTGGGGTAGGAGGCCCAGACGACTTTCTTTCTGGAACATCTGGAAAACTGCAGGACGATTTTAAGCAGAGGAACCACAGGAGTGCCTCCTGAAACCAGAACATGAGTTCAAGGAGCTCAGGACTTTGTTTTCTTGTCTCCCCAGCAACAGAGTGAATTTTGGCAAAAGCTTCTCCAGTGGTCTGTGGAGAACCGACCAGAAGGAACAGAGGTGGAAAGGGGAATGCCGGGCCCCCAAGAATCATCGGGTATCTGTCCCAGAGCAGGTAATACAACCCTTCTCATCGAATACTCAAAGGTTACTTCACAAGAAAGGGAGAGCAGATACGGCAGGAGGGAGCCGTCCATAACTCACATGGACCAGACATCGATTTTGGGGCCATATTTCTTCCTGGCGAGAAGTTCGGGCGCAGCGTAGGCCGGGCTGCCGCACTGCGTGCTGAACGGGTCGGAGTGGCCCAGGATCCCTGCACAGTTGCTCAAACCAAAGTCTGCAAAGAGGGGAAGACAAAACCGGCTCCGAGTTAGGAAACTGTGAAACAGAAAAAGGAAGAAAAAACAAACAAAACAACAACAAAAACCAAAAAAAAAAAAAAAGAGAGAGAGAGAAAACCAAAAAACCCACAAAACCAAAAACAACCGAACAACCAGAGGACAGCAGGAAAGGAAATGTTCCCTCGGGCTGACACATCAGTCAGCATCCCAAAGGAGCACAGGCGGCTGCAGCCCATCACCTCCAGATATGGGTCTCAAGCCTGGAAACATTTGACATCAGGCCTCACTGTAAGATCCAGTTAGAGCTAAAACTATGCTGAACCCAAACATATTTTCATCAAACCTTGCAAATGAGTCATCCAGGAAAAAAAAAAGAGAGGCTTTGCTTTCTAGGACTAAAGGCAGAAGAGAGAACGAGCAGAGGCCTCGGGGTCAGCAATCTGGCTTTCCAGGAGCCACGTGGGGAAAGGCGGACGGAAGACCTGTCTTCTCTGGCTAGGTCAGCGTCACCCCGGGTGACATGCGATCCCCCCTTGTAGATGACTTTTTTTCGGCACCGTGTTTTCATCTTATGCAAGTCTTTGGAAAATGCTCCCGATGAACGTAGCCATACGTGGGGATTGGAAGAGGGGAAACCATACCCCTGATGATTTAGACAATGCTGAATGTTGAACGCTGACGTCAGGAAGACAGCAACGAGAACCGGACTAAGCAACCTCCTAGAGTTGCCTTGTTCTCGGATGATGAAGGCAAATGGGAAAAGCAAAGAAGAGCCCAGTGCGTCCAAAGCTCGCTGGGTCCAGTACACCTTTTCTTTCCTGTTTACTTTTTTGATGCTCAGGATACGGCAACTGATCAGTCGTCAGTGTCCTGTCCTCATCTGATATCTTTCTTCAATCTTTGCTCACCACCAGAATTCAGATCATGGCTTCTCCTTTGAACTTCAACGTGAATATTATGGTTCTCGTCCCCCAAACAGGAGACTCTGCCCACAGGGCTCAGTTGCCAGAGACTGGCTCCATGTCTTGAACAAAACCCTCATCCTTTCTCAACCAGCAGGATTTATACCTGCGTTCATGAATGTTTTCTCCTTAACTAACGGGCCTCCACCTGCACGCGCAGACGGCTCTAACCGCTCAGGAAAGTTCAGGGACAGAGGAACACAGGACAGGACACAAAGTGACTCCATGAAGTGACTCACACCCCAGGTCAAGAGGCACCACTAGAAATTCTCCCCACAGTCGCTGGCTGAGGCTGTGTCATGAAGGAGCGTTCCCAAAGAGAACCCCCACCAGGCAGAGCCCCCAAAACTCTTCAAGGCTCCACGCTTGGAGACGGAGAACCAGAACCTACCCTGGGGATTGGCGAACAACCCGGGGATGCTACATGTGGACACGTTTAACTCTTCCTTTTGTTTTGTTTTTTTATGATTCCATGTTGTTTTCTCATAACTTCCCTTTGCTCCCTACTCTTCCCCACTACCCCTCCCCCCGCC
>LNAC01000045.1:1029446-1085450 GCA_002007465.1 Ailurus styani | reverse complement strand
CATTGTTTGGGGGGCAACATTTTAAGGGAAGTTTCGCGAACAGTCACGTTAGAGGCCCGATCTCCTAGGAGTCCCGTAAAGTTTCTCTCTACATTTCTGACATTAAATCCAAAGACTCCATGTCTCATCTCAGTAGGGTATCATTCACAGCAAAGGACCCCGTCATTCAGGTCGCTCCCTCCACCCCATGACTGCAGTCTATAAAGAACCGCTAGACACCCAGAGGGCAGAGCAAGATAAGAGACCAGGTCACCCCCCAACCCTCCTACCTGCCCCCCACCCCCCGCCCCGGCTCTGCTACCAGGCAAGCTGGAGAACACAGTGCCTTGCCTTGTCTCACGCACAGTTGCAAGAAGATAAATTAGAAACTGATCTGGTGCGAGAAGATCTGCATTTTAAATGACTTAACGTCGACCTCGCTGGAAGGGTTTCATTTAAAATATATTGTAGAGAAATAACCAGTCCTTTTCACACCCATAAGGGTGATTATTAAAATGTTACACACGTGCCTATAATTAGTACAGTGAAACTAGAGAGAAGTCCGCCTCCCGGGGTGTCACCCAGTTCTGCCTCAATTAGATCTAGTAAACAGAGAAGCCCACTATCCTCAGTTTTCTGGGAGCCACAAAATGAATCTCACAAAATGCCCCAGGGAATGCTGCTGTGGACACTGAAGTGCAAAACCCTTCCAAACGATCAAACATCAGACTGCTTTTTCTGAAAGCGGACAAAGAATCTTGACTAAATCAGATCTTACTCTCCGTTAGCTCTTGTTTATTTGAAACATGGCGGACCTGGCTTAAGTAAATGTATTTAAATCAAATTATTTCAAAGAAGGAAAACTATTACACGAGGCAATGGAAAGATCTATAATCCATCTTTGAAAAATTAATAGGTAATTCCTTTGAAGAAAAGGTTCAAAGAGCTTTTGAGGTGCAAAAAAGACAGTCACAGAAACACTGGATCCAAATGCCCCAACTGAGGAGCAAGAAAACGCACATGACCCCAGGTCTTCCCTCCCTCCAACGCCCACCACTAGCTTTGTGATTGACCCAGTGGAAAAAATGGGGAAAATCGGATATTGGTAAACACAAGACAATTCCCAGTTGTCCTCTCTACTACTGTAATGTCTCTTTGGATTACAGGTGTGCGGTAGGACTTTTGGTTTATGCTGGTCACAAGGAAACTGGGAGCCACATAAAAAGTTTCAATAACAGGAAATCCAATGATCAGAGCCTCCTTGCCAGCAGTCTTGGAAACTGTGGTCTCTGACACCTCTGACAAAACCCACTTGTGTCCTGGCTTGGGTGCCGATCCATTGGCTGCCATGTTGAGCGGAGATGACTCGAAGGCGTCCGAATCCAAAGAGCCGCCATCCCGCTCTCCTCCAGGGGAACCGCGGGCTCCCATACACGGAAAGCATGTCTTCCTCTCCCTTGGACGGCTCTGCTCTAAGAGGGTTTGTTAGGCAGCTAACCTGCGAGCTCCTTACAGATGCATCCCCTATCTACAGAGATTGGTTCTTCCAGAATCTTCTGGGCACCCTTCTCACCAATAAAAAGAGCTGTGCTTTTCAACACTGTTCATTCCACAGTACATTTCTAGTGTCATACATGATCATCTAGGGCTACCGCTTGGGGAGAAAGAGCGCAAGCCCCCAGGGAAAGGGAGGCAAGAGGAAAGGGAAGGGACAGCAGAAGTAGCACCGGGTAGGAGATGGAAACCACCCCTGGTGACCCTGCCTCAGCCTCAGTGTGGACGGTGCATAGTGGACGTGAATGATTTTAGCCTTTACTATAAAGGACATCAGCCTTCATGTGGTCCGCTTTCTTACGATCTGCTGGGAACCAGACCAGTAAGACACCCCGCAGGCATTTCAACGTCTGTCTTGTTTAATGCTTCTGTATTTCGCCTTCGGGACAACTGAAACGCGACAGTGAAATGACAGGATAAAAAGAAAACTCTCTGAATTGTCCATTGTAAAGCATCTGATCTTTAAAATCTTTGGGGGGAAATTAAAAAAAAAAAGGTTCCCTCTGGTTAGTTTTCTAAGGATCGGTACGTTCATTCATGAACACCTGTCGGTGGTGCTTCCTCAGCCAGCCAAGAAATCTTGGTCTGGGGAGCCCAAGAATCTAATTTGGTTATTTGAAGGACATGTTTCAGAGAGTCTCGAGATGGTTTTTAGTAGTTGCCAAACAAAATTTCCTTCTCAGGGATGAGCGTTAAATTCACGACGTTCTATTGATCCTTCTCTTTTCTCCTAATATAAAGCCTTTCTCAAGCCATTGACATGGAAAAAATGACTTGCCCCTGAGGTGAGTAAAAGAAAGAAAAGAGAGGGACCGATGATGGTGCTCCCATCTGAGTGTAAAAATGATGCCATGAGACTTTTGCCAAGAGCAATCATACAGGCAAACAAAAACGGAATTCTTCAAGAAAATGAGTCATGGAGTGAACTCACTTATGGACCCTGAATTATGAACCAATTATGACTCACTCTATCCTGGATTACCTTCTTGTTAAATTCTCCCTCTGTGGGGATTTCTCTCTGCACACCACCATTGCATGATGGGGCTCAGAAAATGATTATGATAAAAACGGAAGGTTAGTTGGGTTCCCTTTTACTTCGGCGCCCTGATATTCATAGAAAGGGAATTAAGCCATGGCTAGGCTAAGAGTAGGACTTCTGAACTAAACTATTTTCCACTATTTTTAAGAAGTTTTATGGTTAGGGCGCCTGGGTGGCTCAGTGGGTTAAAGCCTCTGCCTTCGGCTCAGGTCATGATCTCAGGGTCCTGGGATCGAGGTCCTGAGCAGGGAGCCTGCTTCCTCCTCTCCCTCTGCCTGCCTCTCTGCCTACTTGTGATCTCTCTCTCTCTGTCAAATAAATAAATAAAATCTTTTAAAAAAAAAGAAGTTTTATGGTCAATCAAAATAAAAATAACCACTATAAAATTCGGATCCACCTGAGCTTATGCAAAGCTGAAGTTTAAATAATCCGCAGAACACGTAATCAACAAATACTTATTTGTAGCTGTGATATTCATTTTATGGTCACTTTACAGTTTTCTACCTTCCTAATTATGCTTATTATTAAAATTAATTTTCATTTTCAAAACCATTATCAAATATTGGAGGTAAAAGGAGATGACCTAGAGTATTGTCTGGGATTAGAAATAGACCATGAATGATTTTCAAAGTTAATAATCCAGCAATAAAAAACTGAGAATTGACAACACAACACTTCAAGGATAGACTTGCTTAAGAAAAAAAGAAAAGTCATACCAATCAGCTTGATATTATTGTCTTCATCTAGTAGCAAATTTTCTATCTTCAAGTCCCTGAAATAAACAAGACCACAGAACATTTCAGATAAGGCATTTGAAATCGTGGGATATCATTTTGCTTCTGAAGGCAAATGAACTGTTTGAGAGCCACACTGAACCAGCCCAAAAAGCCTGCTGCCAAAACTCAAACAATCGATAAGTAAATATTTATAAATGTGATACAATTAATTGCTGCAGACTGAAAAAGCCAAAGGATTTCAAAAAAACAGAGAGCACTGAGGGCAGAACACATCATGAGACGTTTCCGGAAGGAGTGGGATCCAAGATGAAACTTGGAATTTAAATAAATGAGGTTGGGAGAGAATGGAAGACTGACTCAAGACAGGCGCTGCCTATAACAGGTAGGGAAAGACAAATGTGGCCACGTGTTTGTGAGCTGGTGAGTAACACCAGCTGGGGAAAGGAAAAGACTCGAGGAAGCAGCCAAAAAAAACAAAAACAAAAACAAAAAAACCTGAAAGCTGACATAATTTATCAGTCCTTCGAACTCCATGTATGGAGCTCAAGTGTCATCCACAAATTGGCAGGTGGTCATCTATTTAAGCAAGCAGGCATCATGGTGTGCAGAAAAACGGAGTCCAAAGATGTTGGCTCCTAATGCCTGGTATTTCACCTGAGTGATTATTACTGTTACGTACCCAAAAGGAATTAAGTTTGCAGATGGGACGAAGATAGTTAATCAATCTGTGGGTGACTCTGACTGATCATTGACACTAAGGGGACTTGAAGAGTGGAAGGGAGAAATGTGTTCAGGCTCAGGTTGAATGTGAGGTGCCTGTGGGATCTGTGGGAGCCAACTCTAAGCTCCTAGCCAGCAGGAAACATGGCGGCCGTGCTCACCACTGCACCCCAGTACCTTTGCACATCCCAGGCACTCAGTAAATACAAATGAATCTACATTGCCAAAGAGATCGCTTTGGATTTCAGAAGAAAAAAATGTGGGCAAAAGTATACATTTGGTCATGAAAGCCATCTAAGTTGATGATTACAATATAAGCATCTTTAAGCTGTCAACTCAGACACATCTTGAGTATTAGCTATACAAGAACATTCTTGTCTTACAAATTCACACACACACACACACACACACACACACACACACACACACACCATGTTCTCTTCCATGGTTTTGAAACGCATGGCATTCTTGGTCCAGTTTCTCTATTTTTCCCACTTTTGAACAGAGGCACAGGCAAAAGAAATCCTTTTTCCAGGGCACCTGGGTGGCTCAGTGGGTTAAGCCTCTGCCTTTGGCTCAGGTCATGATCTCGGGGTCCTGGGATGGAGGCCCGCATGGGGCTCTCTGCTCAGCAGGGAGCCTGCTTCCCCCTTTCCCTCTGCCTGCCTCTCTGCCTACTTGTAATCTCTCTCTCTCTCTCTCAAATAAAGAAATAAAATCTTTAAAAAAAATTAAAAAAAAAGAAATCCTCTTTCCTCATACCTCTACTGAAAGGAATAGAATAGCATAATCATAAGCCAAAATGGCAACAGACAACACTCCAACAAAGTCGTGGGACCAAAGGGAGCAGGACTTTTGGTAAACGGGAGAACAGTGTTCCGTGTCATGGGGATAGCTGTTCACAGCCAGGCCAGCTCATCCGCTTCTCAAACGGGAGCTAGAAATCTGGATTTTATCCCAATTTTTAAATGTTGGCAACAAATTCTCATTCAAAACAATAACAACCACGCTGCATGGGCCAATCTTGCAGGCAAGACATGGCCTGCAAACTACCAATTTTCAACCTCAGTACGGCGGGGAGGGGAAGCTGAGTCTTGAAAGGACATGAGATTGCCCAGGGAGAGAAGGGGGGGCAGAGGAGGGGAGTCGGGGACACTGCTGTCGCGGGAGCAGGGAAGGGAAGCATTGGGAAGCATTCCAAGATGGGAAGAAGTCAAGTGCAGGAAAAGGTGAGCTCTAAAAAGTGCCCAGTGTCTTTCAAAACTGGAAGGTGGCTGGTAGCCTTAGGGCTGGACACGTGGATGAGAAGGGAGGTCTGAGTTGAAACCTGCTGCTTGGGCATATGGACATGCCCCAATCCACACAGGTGCACCCACCAACCAGGGGGCCGGGGGAAGAATCGGATCCTTTCACTTGGATGCAGCTGAAACAATACAGACTATACGAAAACCATGTCAGCCATTAAAAGGTATCACGCATGACCAAATGCAGGGTGACCCCAAATATACAACAATCTCCCCCTCATTCTTCCAATGGGAAGACTCTGTCCCTCCGTAAAGGGTTTTTGGAAAACACAATTATGTCATTTTTTTAAATGGAATGGAATTCTCACACGACTATCTACGAAGCTGCTCTATTGGGGTTTAATAGCATATACCATAGCGTTAACTTTAGAAATATTGTTCCCACACCCTCACAGTTCATGAAACAGTTTCGTTGAAACTTGTCACAGCCAGGACCAGGATGACAGAGTCTTTGCACCGTATTACCAGAGCGGCAGGGTATTACAGTTGACTGGATGTTTGTCACAAAGCACTTTTTGAATCCTTGCTGGTAATCTTATCACAAGCCATTTAAATAATAAGCACCCACTTAAAATCTCTGTAAATTAACCACTCGGTGAATTGTTTGCAGGGTTGTCTCCCAAACCACACAATGGCGCTAGAAGTTATCATTAAAGCCCCATAAAATGTCCTGACCTCCGTTTCTGTCCATTTCCTTGGGAGATTTCTAGAGCTCCCTAAGTCATAAGTGAGTCCAGATGAATGTGGCTTTTCCAGTTAGTACTTTGTTGTTGAAAATGAGGCACTTCCTCTTTTTGGAGGAGAACCAGGACACGATCTAATTTGACCTTATATTCAAGCATATATGGTAATTCCAAAAAAAAACTGCCTGCGCACACACAGGACAGTGGGCCAGCAATAGCCCAAACTGTGATCCCGTGAAAACTGATTATAAAGCAGCAGTGCTATTTAAATCTAAAGGATGGCCACAGTTTGTTGCTAGTGAAATTCAACCTCCTTCCTTGGAAAGAATGGAAGCCACACTAAGCTACTGAAGGAGACATTTGGTTCAGGACATACACTATGGAGAAAAACAGTTTAAAGAGGTGAGGTATAAGAAAGCAACTGCGGGCGTCCCAGTGGCTCAGTGGGTTAAAGCCTCTGCCTTGGGCTCAGGTCATGATCTCAGGGTCCTGGGATCGAGGCCCACATCGGGCTCTCTGCTCGGCAGGGAGCCTGCTTCCTCCAGTTTCTCTGCCTGCCTCTCTGAGTAGTGATCTCTCTCTCTCTCTCTCTCTCTGTCAAATAAATAAATAAATCTTTAAAAAAAAAAAAAGGCGATTGACAAGAATTATAAAGTGAAGCTGGATAATTCTGGGACCACAGAAGCCTTGAGAACAACCACAGNGGCGATTGCCAAGAATTATAAAGTGAAGCTGGATAATTCTGGGACCACAGAAGCCTTGAGAACAACCACAGTGATTAGAAGAATGATATAAATGGGAGACTATAAATAAGAAAAAATGCAAAAGGAAAAAAATGCCCACTTTTGAAATCGGGAAAATGTCATAAAACTAGGGGAGGAAGTATAAAATGTAATGATTAGGCAAAGTGAAAAAAATGAAATCAGTTTTCATTTCCTCCCCCCGGGTGGATGCTCAGAGCAAACATGTTCACCGGTTGTTTGCCCCTGTATTGCTCTTTTCTCAACGTGTCTAGAAGATTTCTGCAATAACCAATCTAACTGCCTAAAGATTCCATGACTGGTTAAAGGTGAGCTCCATTAGTCTCTGTCCAGGAGATGAGTGAACCTAATCCATCCAAATGAAAGGAACATTCGACCGCTTTTGGCTTCATCTATTTTTCCCCCCTGCCTTGTCTTTCGAAAGATCTAGAAGGAAGGGGAGAATAGTTTCCTTCTGACTCGTTAGGAAAAAAAGCTTTAAAATCATATTTTTAAAAGTACTTTTTGCCTAGGTACTTGCTCGAAAGAGTCAAAAACATGTGGACATAAATGTTCCTAACAGCTTTATTCATGATTACCAAAACTTGGAAGTGACCAAGCTGTCCAGTGGGTGAATGGATAAACAGACCGTGGTCCACCCAGACAATGGAAAGAAATGAGCTATCAAGTCATGAAAAGCCAAGGGGGAAGCCCAATGCACGTTTCTGAGTGAAACGAGCCATTCTGAAAAGGATACACACTATGAGATTCCAACCATGGATCCTCTGGAAAAGGCAAAACTATGGAGACTAACAAGATCCCCAACTGCCTGGAAAAGGAGGAGGAGGAGGAATAGATGGAGCACATTTTTTTTTTGGAATGGTGAAATTATTCTTTATGATACTGACATCGCGCATTTGTCAAAATCCACAGAACTATACACCACCAAGTGAGCCCTAACGTAAACCATGGACCTCAGTTACTAATGATGTATTAGTATTGGTTCATCAATTCTAACAAACGTACTGCACTATTTCAAGATATTAATAGGGAAAACAATGTGGAAGGGGGGTGGGAAGGCATGTGGGAACTTGACGCTTTCAACACATTTTTCTGTAACCCTAAAACTGCTCTAAAAAAAAGTCTATTAATTTTTTGAAAGTAGCTTTTGGATATTTTCCCCTTTCCCTAGGAGATCAGTCCTAGGAACGGCATGACCACAGTCACAAGTGCCTCACCCAGGATGTTCACAGCAGTGGGAACATTCTTAGCCCCTGAAATTAATTATGAGTCCCATTCGGCACAGTGGGCCACTCAGACCCTCTGCCCAGCTAATTGACAATGACCAAAGGAGCCACAAAATATTCCCAAGAGACCACAAAACTGAGAGACATCTCTTTGAATAATAAAAGAGGGATGAATCTATTCAGAAGGTTTTAGTGTTAGCGTATTTCAGAATAGCTTTAAAAGGAAAGACTGGGGCGCCTGGGTGGCTCAGCGGGTTAAAGCCTCTGCTTTCAGCTCAGGTCATGATCTCAGGGTCCTAGCATTGGGCTCTCTGCTCGGCAGGGAGCCTCCCTCCTCCTGTCTCTCTGCCTGCCTCTCAGCCTAGTTGTGATCTCTCTCTGTCAAATAAATAAATAAAATCTTTAAAAAAAAAAAAAAAAAAGGAAAGACTGGTAGGCCTCTGTTATCCAGAAAACCTCCCTGTGAGCCGCGGGAAAAGCATGGTGCTTATGCTACCTCCACCCCCGAGAACAAAGTATCTGGCTCTGTCAAGTATCGGATTTGACACAGGAAGGAAGGTTCTGGACAGCTGACTGGTTCGCACATGCTGGTGGAGGCAATGCTCAATTTCACAGTTATGCTCCTTGATCAGATTAATCACTTTATGGAGGGGAGAGAGAAGTAGGAGGCTCTTCCTAGGGTCCTGCAGGGTGAGGACTTTCTCCTCGAGGTAGGCAAACTGGAAGTTTGGAGTAACCTTGTAACTCAGGGAAAAAAAAAGGGAAGGAAAGAAAAAGGGCCCTGGATGGGGGGGAAATAGCTTTTTCCTTGGCCAAAGGAGCTTCAAAGAGGGGTCAAGACAGCAAGAAAGGGGATGGAGCACAGAGGATTGGGTTACCTAGACAATGCTGGGCCGGGGGCGGGGTGGGGGGGCACATGTGTCTTGGAAATTTACAAAAGGAAATTACCATGTGTCTCGGGAACAAAGGAGGGAGCCCAGCCCAGAAAAGGCCTCCCAGGGGTGCCCGCACAGACCCTTCTCTGGAAACTGGGCGGTTCTGGGAGAAATGCCCAAGGGTCTCTCAGCACAGGCTCTGCAGACCTGACCTTGGGTTTCGGGGATGCACTGTGCTTCAGGAAGGGGGAGACTGGGCGAGGCCGGTGGGCATTTCTCCGGAGACTGAGAGGGCCCAGGGGGAGAGCCCTACTCACCAGCCCTTTGTTCTAGTTTATTTCAAAAGAACAAGCTCCAACAGGACTAACAATTAAAGGTTCACCCACTGGCTACGAAGCGCCCCTCCCTGCACCTACTCGTTCACCCACACTCTGCTGGCGTTTCTTTACCGATGGTAATCTCCAAGGTTTGGAGGCTCGCCACCGCGAACTCCAGTCACAGCCCCCCCAGACGGAGGGGTGTGTGTCAGGGAGGACGCCGTTGCCATAACAAACATCCAGGGCCTTGGTGCTCAGTGGATGAGGGGAGGGGAGGCGGCTGCTGGGCCCCTTCAGACCAGAGGCAGTCAGGGGCAGCACCGGGGAGGTGTGGAGTGGAAGTGTGTGTACGCGAGTGTGTGTATGCCTGTGTACATGTGTGGGTGCATGTGTGTGAGGGCGTGCTTGCGAGTGTGTGCGTGGGTGGGTGGGCATGTGCACGTGTGGACACACATGTATATGTGTGAGGGTGCATGAGCGCACAAGTGCATGTGTGCGTGCGTGCATGTGTATATGTGGGTGGGTGCGTGTGAATGTGCATGAGTGGGTGTGGGCAGGCATGTGTGTGCACACGTGTGTGCATATGGGTGGTTGTGTACATGTGCATTCATGGATGTGGGGGGCATATGTGAGTGTGCATGTGTGCACAAGGGCTTGTGTGCGTGCGTGCATGTGGGTGGGCGCGTGTGAGTGTGCATGACTCTGTGTGCATGTGTGCTTATGTGTGCATGAGGGCAAGCATGTGTCCTGTGCACACATGAGCCCACGTGCACGCACACACACCCAGAACACTGGGATGGGAGTGAAGGAAGAGGCTCTCCCGGGCCTCCCTAGGTCCCGTCCAGCCCTGCAGAGAAGATCAAAGGTCAGGCCCCTAACAAACCTCAGGCCTAGATGGAGGGACCCCGGAGTGGGGGCCACTCGGGTAGAGGCGGAAGATGAGAGTGAAGAACTGACCCAAGGCCCAGCCAGGGTTCGAGGCTGCGGAAAGCAGGTGGCATGAGCCATGGAGGAGGCAGAAGACCCGGGGCAGAGGCGCTGAGCAGTCTCAGGGCAAGATCCTGCAGCCAGGGACAAGGACAGACAGGCTTTCTCTGCCTGACCGGCCTGCGGCCCTGGGCAAGTCATTTAAACATCGAGCGCCTGACTGTGGTCTCAAAACGGCGTCCCAAGAGTGGCCACTGGACAGGTCCTGAGCAGGAGGAAGCGGGCAAATGTGCCCAAGCATCTGGTGGCCACTCGGAGGCCAACCAGGAGGCTAACCAACCGTTAGCAGGGAAGAGGTGAGAGGCTGAAGCCAAGGATAGTAAAGGGGCTAAGCCTAGAGCACTGGGGAGCCCAGCAAAGACTCGAAAGTGTGATTAATTGGGTGAGAAGCAAACAGCATTGGGGGCCATTAGCCCTCAAATGAAAGGTCAGGGAGCAGGAGCCCAGAGGGTGGCCAGAGCAAACCCAGACAGGATTAGGCCTGGAGGAGAGATCTGTGCCTGCAGAGATGCATTTTAGCAATAAGCTAAGAATAACGTATCCAAGAAAAGCACACAACTCCCCAAGGCCATCAGCATTTTGCAGGAAAACAGGAGGGTTTTTTTGGGGTTAGGTTTGTCTTCAAAAGCACTGTATTAAAAGCAAATGATTTTTTAATCACTGATTTACTTACAATATGGGCATTTTGATAAAACACAAGAATAATTGTTAAGCATGTACCTGATTCATTTATTCAGAATGCAACCTTTTATTGAGTTCCTACAGTGCTCCAGAAATGAGCTGTTTATAAAATCCAAGAGCTGTTCAGTCCCTAAAAAGATGCTACTCTACAGATTGTAACCTGAAAAATAAACAAACTGGTACTAAGTCCATGAAGAAACTCCTTTGAAATTCCAGGGACAGTATGGAATATTCCAGAATGAACATGGACCTGGCTACCAGAAAACTTCCATCCCAGGACCAACTCCGACACTAGCTGTGCTCATTCAACTTCCCCTTCATGCCTTCAACAAAGTCTTGCCATGTGCCTGCTGGGCTCAAGGCTGAGCTTGCTTGGGGCCTGGGCAGAAAACAGATATCAAACAAAGTCAGCCATCATTTGAAGTGTTTGGAAAGCAAAGTAGAAATGCAGTGTGACATTGAGATACCACCTTATAGCAGTCAGAAAGGCCAAAATCAACAGGACAGAAAATAAGTGTTGGAGAGGATGTGGAGAAAGGGGAACCCTCTTTCACTGTTGGTGGGAATGCAAGTTGGTACAGCCACTTTAGAAAACAGTGTGGAGATTCCTCAAAAATTTAAAAATAGAGCTACCCTATGACCCTGCAATTGTACTGCTGGGTATTTACCCCAAAGATACACATGTAGTGAAAAGAAGGGCCATATGTACCCCACTGTTCATAGCAGCAATGACCACAATCGCCAGACTGTGGAAAGAGCCAAGATGCCCTTCAACAGATGAATGGATAAAGAAGATGTGGTCCATATATACAATGGAATATTATGCAGCCATTAGAAAGGATGAATACCCATTTTTTGTATCAACATGGATGGGTCTGGAGGAGATTATGCTGAGTGAAATAAGTCAAGCAGAGAAAGTCAATTATATGGTTTCACTTACTTGTGGAACATGAGGAATAAAATGGAGGACTTTAGGAGAAGGAAAGGAAAAGTGAATCAGGGTAAATTGGAGGGGGAGATGAACCATGAGAGACTGTGAGAGACTCTGAGAAACAAACTGAGGGTTATGGAGGGGAAGAGGGTGGAGGGGTGGGTGAGCCTGGTGGTGGGTATTAAGGAGGGCACGTATCACATGGAGCACTGGGTGCAGTGCATAAACAATGAACCTTGGATCACTGAAAAAATAAAGTAAAAAAAAAAAAAAGAAAGAAAAAAGAAATGCAGTGTGAGTCTATGACCAGGGGGTGCCTAGCCCGGAGGGCTGCCTGGAGGAGGTGCGCTTAGAGCAAGGACCTGAAGGATGAGCAGGATGACTGTAAGCCCAGGACACCGGGGAGGCCTTGAGCACACAGTTTCCCAGGCACAGAATGAATGAGGTGGGCTTGGGACTAATGAAAGCATGAGCTCAGTCCTCACTGTCTGTTTCCACACTCTACCTGAAGTGATTCATTAAGGCCCCACAATAACCACATGAAATGGATAACCATTATCTCCTTTGTATAGGGAGGCACAAAAGCCTGAGTGATTTGCCCCAATGCAGCTTGTAGGTGGCAGAGCGAGCAGGTGGGTGCGGGGAGTCTAGCTTCAGAATCAACACCCCTGACCGCTGGGCACCCCCTCCACCAAGCTGCTGCGTTGGAGCTCTGTGAAATCTCCTATTTCCGGTCATATTTTTTAAACCCAGCAGAAACACAAACCCTCTGCTATGCATCACTGGTCCCTCCGGATAGGTGCTCTCTCTCAGGAGAAGGCCCTGGGACCCCCAAACAGTTTCTGAACGTGAGCAGAAGTTACCCCCTTCTCCTCCGCCTTCCCCGCCCCCCCAAGAACACCTGAGAGTTAAAAGAACTCAAGACCCTACCAAGTGCTTCTTGTCAGGCCCAAGAGAACAAAGCAGCGTCCCTTGGCTTCCGCTCCATTTCTCTTGAGCACAGAGGGCCCTTTCCCAATACTGATGAATGAGTAAGGTCACGGCCTTGGGAGCGGCAGCGCTGACGTCCGTCCAAACACAGAGTCGCACTCCCTTTGATCATGTGTCTCTCTGTCCTGGTCCCGCGGGGCCCCACGGCTTGTCTCTTCCTGCTTAGGGAGGGCGGTAGTGTGTGACCCTGTTATGTTTTGTCTGTACAGTTTGATTGGACTTTGTTATTTTGAATGAACAGATGAATCTCAAATTAGCCTCTCGGTATAATCACACTTTTCGTCGATGGATGTTAAGAGTCGACACTCCGTGGACAATAGGCAAATCATCAGGTTTTGGCATTGTGCTGGGTGAGCATGTTTGAGGGAAAGAAAAAAAAAACTCGTATCTTAAACGTGGAGTATCTCAGGCAATCCCAACACGGGGTGATGAGAAAACCATAGTCTACTTTTGTAACACACGCCTGTTACAGCAAAAGACACACAGGTATTGCTGGGTCCAACTGAAAAATGAATTTCTCTGCCAGCTCAGGGAATCTACTAGAGAAAGCTTCGGTTTCTTTTTTTCTTTTTCCACTTACAATATTTACAGGATTTTTTGAGATTTGCTTCCTTTAAATGATCTTTCGGTAGTTCTGAGTAGATAATTAAATATTTAGATTTCGTGTCACAGGAAACGGGGGCTTTGCCAAGCATTAAGCTGATGAGAACCCAAGGATAGAGAGAGCATCAGCCTAATCAGGAACTTCTCATGTAGAGCACAACCTCTGACACCCGTAACCGAACACCCTTTAAATCACTGTAAATGCACAGCCACCAAAATTCACCCGAAATCCTTTTGGCTGATCCCATCTATTTGCTCCAAAATCTTCCCACGAGTGACTCCAGGCCAGCCCTGAAATACGATAGTCTCTTGCTTGTTTGCAAAATCTAACTTCAAAATAATTATGAAGTTCATTCCATCTCTGCAGCACAGAGGAGAGAAATTTCCACCATGGAGGGGGCTACAGTGAAAAATATACGAGCAGCAAGCTGGTCAAGCATGCTACACGTTGGCGGTAGAGAATCTGGGACAGACATGACATTCAGCTAAAGTCCCCCATTCTCATGGAAGGTCTCACCACCTAACCCCCAACGTCTGTGCACACGGGGCACTCATTACCATGATTTCTAGAGAGAAACAGGAAGAACTCCGAAACAACACCCAGCTTTCCAATCTTCCCGAACCTTCAAAGATCTGAGCCTCTGCCCTTCCGGGGTGACGAATCTCTTCCCAAGGAGCAAGGAAGGAGTAGAACACCAGAGATCAGAGGAAGAAAAGCGCCCCGTCTTGGCTATCAAAACATTATTAAATTCATTCTGTTGATTCTGACAGTAATTGCACTGAGAGGGATTGGAATTGGTTAAAATGACTTGAAAAGGGTTGTTGAGAAACTCGTGCGGGGAAGGACGGGGAGCCACGCGCAGCCCTCACCGGCTTTCCGTTGCTCATCCCCGGAGGCCTGCGACGCTGGGCCCTCCTCTGGGGTCTGACAGCACGAGGCCCTGGTCACAATGCCCAAGCACCCAGCCCTGAAGAAAAGCTCAGCCCCCGATTCCAGGTTCCACTCTGACCAGCGGAGTCCATTATCCCGGCTGATTCATTCCTGAGGTTCCTCTGCCTTTGTCATCGCCAAAAACAGAGACAGAACCAGGCACACTCACTGTTGTCATTCTCCTAATCGTGGCAGAGCAGTGACAGGGCAGGCTTCACACGGGTATTGTGGGAGAGAGCCAAAAATAGTGTTATTCACTTAAAATTTCTGAACGTTCCCTTCCTTGCGGATCTCAACTCAAAGAGTTCTAACGAACTGTGATTTCGTGACGACATGGGTGACTAAAAATACGTTCACAGAGAGAGTCTCTCACCTCGGTGAGGAAGGGATCCACCTGCAGGGTGCCTGGCCAGGGCTGGCCCCAGAGCCACCCCGAGCCAGGGGACCTGCCCCCGCGGTGTCCAGAGGCTTATGCACAACGGGGCAGGACATCCAAGCCAGTGAGCAGGGAAGGCCCTCTTCACCTGGAAAGCCTGCAAGTTCTGTCAACGAAAGGCCCACAGCTGCTCTCTTCACGGATCAGAATATGAGCGGCTTTCAAACACCCAAAATGCACCATGAGAAGCTGAATTTTTAAAAATATGTGTCTGGTCCAAAGGTCACACACAGAGCGGCCATATGACCTAGCAGGTCTGCTCCTAGGGCAAAACTCTGCAGAAGGGAAAACACATGCTCACACTCTGACCTCATACGAAGGTTCAAAGCAGCCTCGTCCACAGCAGCCAAAAGGTGTAAACAGCCCAAGTGTCCACCCACTGATGAATGGATAAACAAAATGGGGTTTCTCCCTACAACGGACTAGTACGCAGCCATAAAAAGGGACGAGTACTGATAGATGGCACACTGGGGATGAGTCTCGAAAACACGACGCCAAGGAAAAAGAAGCCAATCCTAAAAGAACACCTACTGTTTGTTTCCTGCTATATGAAATGTCTAGAACAGGCAAATCCACTGACAGATGGCAGATTAGCGGTTGGCGGAGGCTGGGGGGGGGCGGGGGGGGGGGGGGGGACTACAGCACACAGTCGTCTCTGGGGCGCAGCTGGGGCCCCCCAAGCCCCCTCGCTTCCTGCATGCCTCATTCCCATTCCGGGCCTCAAAGATAGGGTCCCAGGTTCCACAACTGAGGCTCAAAGAAGTTAAGGAGCACCCTGTAACAACTTGGTCTCAAAGGAGACGAGGCTTACCACCCAGGAGCGTGATGAAAATATTCTAAAATTAGTGGTAAGAGTTACACAACTCTGTCAATATGTTGAAACAGCTGAATTGTACGCTTTAAAACACATTTCACGGTATGTGAATTATACTCAATACAAAAAATGTTAAACATGTGTGTGTGTGTGCATGTGTGTGTACAGGTGTATATGCACACACACGCACACATTTCATGACTTGATCTTGCTTTTTAAAATGATAATCAATGAAACAGGACCCCTAATGTTTCTCAACAACCCAGAGTGATTACTGATCATAACTTCAAGAAGGAAGAACTACGCATTTATTGGTGAAGTCCACAATTCCTTGGGAGGAAAAGAGGGCCACTTTTTAAAGAAATTTTTTTTCTCACTTCCTTTTAATACAGAACTAAAAATGGCAACATTGCCAAGAATGCTCTTTCCATTCCCTTCTTGTGGAGCTCCTCCTCAGGAGGGGGCAGACTTTCAAGAAGAAGTTTGATTTTCATAAGCGTTCGCACGCTAGGTCTGGTTTATGGAAAACACTCCTCCCTTACAAGAGCAAGTTCACAATTTAAATGGTGATTCAATTCGGCTGAATGAAACAACTATGGAGCAACTGCCACATATAAAGCAAATATAATGGAAGCATCATCCCTAACACGAGCCGAAAAACAATCTCGTGCCATCGTAACACTGATCCTTCTTTCAGGCTCCAGAGCAACTGGTCTCATTAGTCTTTGGAAATCAGAAGAGCAGTCAACAGTCAATGTGGCCCTTATTATGTACCAAACCCACTTCCAAGCACTTCTCAATATTCTCTCATAGCATTCTATCGGTCAACCCTTACACCAACCACAAGGTAAGTATCGTTATTATTCCCATTTTACAGAAGAAGAGACTGAGGTTCAGAGTGGCTACGTAACTTGCCCAAGGTCACACAACTATGAAAGGGTAGAGCCAGGATGCAAACCCAGGCACTCTGGCTCCTGATGTGGCTCTCTTAACCCCATGACGGCATTAAACCAGCTCACAGAATAATTCCACGACACCTGCAGAAGAACCATAAAGCCCCCTGCAACCATTCAGGCTTGCGCAGAGCACACGGAAGCGCTGTCCAGCCATTCAGCAGAGTCGGTGATCATGAGCAGGGCAGGGCCCTTACCTATGGACCACCCCAGCCCGGTGCAGGTGCTCCACGGCGGAGATGAGCTGCCTGATGTATCTGCGGGCTTCAGACTCCTCCAGCCGCTTCTTCTCATAGATCTTGTGCATCAGGTTGCCCCCGGGACACAGCTCCATGACCAGGTAGTAGCTATTCTCTGTCTCCAAGATATCGAGGAGCTGGGTGATGTTGGGGTGACGGATCATCTGCTGAATCTGCCCCTCTCGCCGAAGGTTCTTGGTGACGTAAGTGTCCTTTTTGGCTCTCTTCTTGTCAATGACCTTTATGGCCACCTGAGGAGACACCGAGAACATGGCTGTTGTCAGGCACTGCCAGCAAATGCTGTTCCCCTCCCCATTCACAAGAACCCCAGGAAGATACATAGCTACTCCTCTGTCCCAGGAGAAAAACCTGATCTAAAATAACATCAAGGGGATGGGGCGCCCGGGTGGCTCAGTTGGTGAAGCATCTGCCGTCGACTCAGGTCATGATCCCGGGGTCCTGGGATCGCGTCCTGAATTGGGCTCCAGTCCCGAATTGGGCTCCCTGCTCAGCGGGAAGCCTGCTTCTCCTTCTCCCACACCCCCTGCTTGTGTTCCCTCTCTCGCTCTGGCTCTTTCAAATAAATAAATAAAATCTTTAAAAAAATAAAAATAATACAGCATCAAGGGGAAAAGGGAAAGCTGTAACATCAGGAACCAGATCCACTTATTAAGGAAGAGAGTGAAATTAGGCCAACTTGAATGGTCCTCTGGAAGGCACAGTGAAGAGTCAGTAACGACCACTCCCAGAAATGCCAAGTTCAACTCCAGCCAAGGGCCTCTTCTGACTATCTCAGGCTGGGCTGCCATCCGTCCAGGGGGCTGGGCTCCCCAGGGAATCCTCTTCTGAAGGAGCAAAATCAGCCCCATCTGCAGTTCTAGGAAGCGGTTGGGGACCTGGGAGATGCAATGCCCTCTCCTTCCTCCCGCCCTTTCTCTGCCCGGCCCCAGGCCCTCTGGCCTCCAGCACTCTCCTCGTTCCCTCGGCGAGTTATGGCACTGGTTAGCTCTCGGCCCTACATCAGGATCCCAGCTACCCATAGGACACCCTTCCCGGGTCACCGCTCCCATGATCGACATGTCACACGCTTTGTAAAAAGGCAGGGAAAGAGTGGGGGGCTTTTGCCTTTTCCAGCCAAATCTGTACCCCTTCTCTTCGATGGTGTTCACCCCCCTGCTCATCAGACCCTGAAACACAACACTGTTTTTGCGCTTTATGACTTCGCTCCTCTTTCTACGGGACTAGCCGCTGACATCATGTCAATCTGTTCTGCTGCTGCCTCGTACCCTTCCTTCCTCCCTGTTCCCACACCACCAATGGGGCTTATTGAGGACTATGCCTCCAGCGCCCACACGCGCCATCCCCCGGACTCCAACACTCGGACAACCCAAGGCACGTTCTCATGGAAGGCTACTGAGCCCCAGGGGGCGGGACCCAAAGACTGGCTTTACCACTTCTATTTACTTCCTTTTGTGTGATTATATATATATATATATATATTTTTACAGATTTTATTTATTCATTTGACACAGAGAGAGAGATTACAAGTAGGCAGAGAGGCAGGCAGAGAGAGAGGAGAGAGGAGGAAGCAGGCTCCCCGCTGAGCAGAGAGCCCGATGTGGGCCTCGATCCCAGGACCCTGGGATCATGACCTGAGCCGAAGGCAGCGGCTTTAACCCACTGAGCCACCCAGGCGCCCTGTGTGATTATATTTTATAGCTTTCATAATATACTCAATATATTAGCACAGGGTTGGGACAGAGATCAAAAAATAAATGATTGGTAGATGACTGATAGACAATATTTGCAGTGAGGAGTTCACACATTATTTTCCTGACACAGGTTTGTGATTAAAAATAATTAAGTCTTGGGGGCGCCAGGGTGGCTCAGTCAGTTAAGCGTCTGCCTTTGGCTTGGGTCATGATCCCAGGATGCTGGGATCGAGTCCCGCATGGGGCTCCCTGCTCGGCGGGGAGTCTGATTCTCCCTCTGCCCCTCCCCCTGCTCTCCCACTCTCTCTCTCTCTCTCTCTCTCTCTCTCTCTCTCTCTCTCTCTCTCTCTCACTTGCTCTCTTTCAAATAAATAAAGAAAATCTTTAAAAATAATAATAATAATTAAGTCTGGCTACTGCTAGCCTGGACTATGACACCAATGTCCTACCTCTTTTCGCCGGTGCTTGTCTTGGCTCCCCTTGAAGTCACTCTATGCTCTGCCTCAAAATCACTGGGTCTGGAACTCTGATTTCTTGCTTAAAGCTCTTCGGGACTTACCACTGCCTACAGGGCAAGGTGCACGCTCCCTGGCCCAGCACTCAAGCTCCTCCATCCAGGTCAACCCCGGCTGACCTGGGGGGCCAGTCTCCTCTCTCTCCCGAACACACACTGGGTTACCCTCCAAGCTGGTGCTCATGCCAAACCCCCACCCTACCCATCCGAACATTCTAGTCCTCGAGCCACTAACTCAAGGCCAACCTCCCTCCCAGAGGGTGCTTTCACTCCCTTCCCCTAAGGCCCACCACGGCCGTCAGCTGGGGTCCCCCTGAAGGCCCCCATCCCTTGAAGCAGGGACCACACTCCTCTTCATCACACATACTCTGCATGAACAGTAAGCGACCAAAAGGTTACTACCAGAGCGAATCACAAATAGCATAATTTATTATCTCTTCTGGAGAACAGAGTCTCATTTATTTTTTTCTAATTTGTAACGGACATATAACAACACAGTCGTTTTAGGTACACAACATCCTGATTGAGATGATGTCGATCTACAAATGGATCACGATAAATTTAGTGAATATCCATCACTACATGTAGTTACAACTTGCGTGCGTGTGTGAAATGAACTTTTCTGTCCTGTTTCAACAACTTTCAAATACACAAGACAGTATCGTTAACTCTAGTCATCACGCCGTATGTTAGGACCCTAGGACTTAATTCTCTTATAACTGGAATTTGTACCTTTTGAACCCCTTCATTCATTTTAATGGGGGATTTTCAGGTCCTTAATCCAAAGACATGACCACGAGGGGACAATCAGCCAACGGGCCAGACAAGCTGAGGCCCAAGTGAGCCTGCAGCTGACCCTGTTCCCGCACAGAAGTTAAAGTTACACTCTGGCTATAGTTTGGCCCCAACAAGGTCAGGAAGTGCTAGACCAAAAGCTTTAAAAACTATACTCATCGGGGTGCCTGGGTGGCTCAGTAGGTTAAAGCCTCTGCCTTTGGCTCGGGTCATGATCCCAGGGTCCTGGGATCGAGCCCCGAGTCGGGCTCTCTGCTCAGCAGAGAGTCTGCTTCCACCCCCCTCTGCCTGCCTCTCTGCCTGCTTGTGATATCTCTCTCTCTCTCTGTCAAATAAATAAATAAATAAATAACTATACTCATCTATGACCCCCCAAAAAGAAAAAAAATAGAGATGCATATATGCCCACACATGCAAACACACGCCTAGACACACACAGGCATCCACACCCACATCCGCACTCATATATGTGTGCATGCGCGCACCCGCATGTAGAAATCCATGGTGTCATGGGGGTGGAGAGAAAGGGATGCTGAAAAGTACAATTCGAGTCTGTCTCTGCTTGAGTCTGTGTTGCAATGTTTTAAAAATTACACCCTCTGGCAATGAAATTCTTAAAAGTCCTATGAACAAACAATAGTCTGAAAGCCCGGCAGTAATACGATCTGCCTTTTTCAACAGAGCACACAATAATTATGAGGATAATTTATTTAGCTCTTCAATTGCCTGTCGTAGGTTATAGAACGGCCACCCAAAGACTCTCAGTCCTACTCCCTGGAACTTGTGAATGTGGCCTTATTCGGAAAAAGCGAAGGATTTTGAGACGAGATTAACCCGGACCCTCTGAATGGGCCCTAAATGTCAGCTCAAGTGTCTTTATGAAATAGAGGCTGGGGTGGGGGGGCGGAGATTATGCACAAACACCCAGAGGAGCAGGCTGTGCAATGGCCCACAACCCAGAGCACACTGCGGCCACCAGAGCCATCGGAGGGAGCACAGCCCCGGCAACACCTTGATTTTGGTCCAATGACATTGACTTTGGACTTCTGGCCTCCAAAACGGAAGAGAATACATTTCCATTACTTTAAGCCACCAAGTGTGCGGGGCTCTGTCACGGCAGCTCCAGGAAACTAGCACACCAGTTGTGACCCCTGTCATTGGCTACCTTGGTTCCCACCTTCTGCTGGCTCTGAGGGCCCCCCAGTGAAGATCCCGAGCCCCAAATCACCCCACGAACCCCCCTCTCCATTTCCGTGCACCACCCCGTCCCCAGGCTTTTTAATTCACCCCCGACACTTATCCCCTCTGCCTTGATAATACTGAAAATGGAATGCCGTTCTTGATTACATCAGCGTCATCTGTAACAACCGAAGTGGGAAACACTGAGCGGAGGAAATTAAGGGAAAGGCAGTCAACAATCAGCAAAGGGGGGGATCTAATTGAATCTGACAGTAATCAGAGATTTGCAGGCAGAGTAATCTAACGCTGATTCTACGAGGTGGAAGCTTGGCGTGCTGATGGGTCTCTAGCTGAAAAGGGAAACTGCCTGAGTCCGGAGAATTTTTAAAAAGTCAAAATTAAATGGATGCAGACTCACTGAGGACCAAGGCCAAGGACCCAACTGGAAGCACCTGTTTGGGGAGGGTGGGAGGGGGGTGTCACGGGAGCGCACAAGCCTGGATGGCATCCCGAGCACAGAAAGAGAAAGAATCTTGCTGTGGAAGGTGAATTCAACGGTTCCAACTCTTCAACCGAGTCAAGTTGCAAAGTCTTCCAAAATCTTACAAAGGAGTCCGTTTTCAAACACTGTCTCCATCTTCCCAAGATGAGTCGCCAAGTCTTGCAGCAGTAGTGGAAAATGAGCAGAGAGAATAACACGGCTCCAGCGGACCCCAGTTGAAACACATTATTCACCAACTTCTCTCATTAAGCAAGAAACTGCATTTCTCACAACCTGGAAACTCCTCCCCACCCCACCCTTCTCCCACCAAAAAAAAAAAAAAAAAAAAGCCTACCGATGGTGGAGACCATCAGCAAATTTAAATAGCCAAGCTCCTAAGAAAGGAAAGGAAACCCCCCCAAGGCCAAAATAATGATTTTCTCTAAGATAACGGGGTGACAGCTATGGGGTGGGGAAGAGAAGATACAAGAGAGGGGTTGCCTGCATGGCTTGGTGGGTTAAATGTCCCACTCTTGGTTTGGGCTCATGTCTGATCTCAGGGCTGTGAGACGGAGATCGAGCCCCGAGTCAGGCTCCGCTCGGGGCAGAGTCTGCTTGACCTTCTCTCTCCCTCTCCCTCTGCGCCCCCTGCTTGTAGGTTCTCTCTCTCTCTCTCTCTCTCTCTCTCTCTCTCTCTCTCTCTCTCTCTCAAATAAATAAATAAATGTTTAGAGGGGGAAGAAAATTGCAGACGAGAAGGGGTAACTGCAGGCAAGAAGATGCTGAGGATGCAAAGGAAGAGGTGGAGGAGTCCGGCCCGCACGGAAGGGGAGGAGCAACACAGGAAAGGGGGAGGAGCTCAAGCGCCTGGATCCCAATTCATCAGGAGAAAGATGGGGGACTTCGTGCTTAATGGCCTGTATTAGGAGAAAAAATTCCAACGCTGAACTGTATTTCAGAACGAGGGAAGCACAAAATCATCTGACCCCGTCCTGGCACACACACTTGTTCTTAAGATAGTGGGCACAAGGGCTTAGTCCGATGTCGGGCACATAGGAAGCGCTCCTTAAACTGATGCTCTTACTATCACTACCATGTTACTTTCGCTGAAGCAACCTATAGAGAGGGTGAAAAAGCACTCCAGCTTAGTTCAGCTAAGAAAAAAAAAATTGAGCATTTCCTTCCTCAGCCAACTAAAAAAGAAACCTGGACCTCATGTCTTTGGCATCCTGAACTCTCTGGAATAGAGCTGCTTTTAAATCCCAAAGCAGTGGTTTAATATCAGCCGAGTCTCTCATCTTCTTTAAATATTGACTTAGTTGAGACTGTCTACATAGGATCAGAGTTAACAGGATTTAAAATTCATCCCTTCATCCTCCATCATCCTCCACTGCCTTTAAAATTCATTACTCTCAAACACATCAAGAATGCTGCATGGGCCCATCTCTAAAACAAAAAGACAGATACAAAATGGAGCTTCCATATGACTAAGAAAAAGAATGCTGACCAAAGACCTACTCCTTAACATCACAAAAACATACAAGTATGTTTTACCCTTTCTACAATGTTTGCTGTGTTTTTCAAAGTCTAGAGTCTTTCTTTAATCTAAGCACTTTCATACCATGTTTTAAATCATCAGAAGGCACAAGGAGTAAGAGGCCATGACCAACTGAATTTTCTTAGCACATGGAAATTAGCCAAAAAAGGAGCTTTCTTCCAGAATGCTTTGTTTTTTGTTTTGTTTTGTTTTGTTTTAAGATTTACCTATTTATTTATTTGGGAGAGAGAGAGGGAGAACATGCACGTGAGTCGAGGAGGGGCAGGGGGAGAAGGAAAGAGAGAAACCTCAAGCAGCCTCCCCGACGAGCAGGAAGTCTGACTCGGGGCCCGATCCCAGGACTCCTGAGATCATGACCTGAGCTAAAATCAGGAGTTGGGCACTTAACGGACTAAGCCACCCAGGTGCCCCCAGAATGCTTTGGTTTCTTAATGAATAATGTATGGGAACTCAAATAACTCTCTCTTCTTCAGCAAACATTTATTAAGCTCCCAAAATACACCTGACACTGTTCCACACGCCAAGTGTAAACTATGGAAGAGACACGGATCTTCAGACTCTCTCGTGGGGAGAACTCAGATCCTTTGTCGTGGTTCAAGACTGCCATCTGTTCTGGACTGAAGTGGGTCCTCCTGCCGCAAAATTTGTGTGTCGAAGCCAAACCCCCAAGGTGGCTGTATTTGGAGAAAAGAGCTTTTAGGAGGTATTTCAGATTAAAGGAGAGGATGGGGTGGGGCCGATAGGACTGGTGTCCACACAAGAAGGGTAAGAGATACCACCGATCTCTCTCTCTTCCGATCTCTCTGCACACGCATAGAGGAAGAGTCATGCGAGGACACAGCAAGAGAGCCACCCGCAAACAAGGAAGGAGGCCTCACCAGAAACCAACCCTACTGGACGTCCAGCCTCCAGAGCTTTAAGAAAACAAGCATCTGTTACCTACACCCTCAGTCTGTGGTCTATGGTTACCGCCGCCCAAACAGACCAAGAGATCATCCAAGCATCATAGAATTCTACGGGAGTCCCTTCTCCTGCAGAAGAATGAAAACCTAAGTAAGAGCTGAGGGCTTGTTTCCCTTCACCAAGGGCTGGGGCCAGACCTGCTTCTTTCCTGATCTCACCTGCTTTCCATCTTCCAGCAGGTGATGGGGAGGCACCGCATGGCACCTGGACCTGTAGGCTCCGAGGCCCAGAGCCTTGACTCCAGAGCCTGTCTCTGCCACTTGGTAGCCTGGACCTCTCTAAGCGCCTTAGCTTCCTTACTTAAGAAAAAGAAAAAGTTCAGGGAAGGATAAGAGTGCATACCTCATTGGGATGCTGGGGAGATAAATGAGCCCACCCAGGAAGGGTGCTTGGCACCCGGAACATTCATGGAAGCCCTCAATAAGTGTTCACTGCCAGGAGCGGCATGTTCTGTGCAAGTGGACACTGAGCCAGGAAGGCCCGCCCCCAGGCTCCCATCCCCACAGCTCCCCGTGTCCTCACAGGCAGGTCAGGGGCCCTCAGAGCCCCCCTGCTTCTCCCCACAGCTCAGCCGTCTCAAGCCTCAGCCCCAGGCCGCCTCCCCCCTTCCATGATGATGGGCCCACGCGCCTCCCGCCGGGCCCTACTTCCGGCTCCCCCACTTCCATACGCTGGTGAGACCCAACACCCATGTCATTCATACCTCTTTTCTGAGCTCTGCCTCCGCCAACCCCTCCGGGCTGCCTCCCCAGTCCTGCCCCCACCCCGGCCTGGAACCCCCTCCCACAGGACACTCTTCCCTGGCCAGGCTCCACTCCCTTTTGACCCCAGAAGACAGTCTACTTCTCCACCCTGGACCCCCACAGGTCACCGACACTACCCCAGCTCTCATGCCCACTGCACACACTTATAGCTTGGGACACCGTCACTGAACTCTCTGGTGTCAGGCCTCCTCTCTTTTGGGTCCCCAGCTTCTAGCTCAGTGCTTGGCTCTTGGAGAGCTACTGGGGGAGAGAAAGGAAGGGAGGGGGAGAAGGAAGGAAAGAAAGGAGGACAGAGGGTCTGCTCAGTCTGCCACAGGTGGTCAGTACGGTGGCTTCCTGGTCACCCCTACTCCTGCCTTGGGCAGGTCTCACCATTCCGGCCCTCCCTGTCCTCCGCTACAAGACAGGCAGACCAAAATCCTTCCCTTGGACCATGAACATGATGAAACGTCATGCCACCTATGGACGTGTTTCAGCTTGTGCGGGATTATGAAGCACAGACACAGACGCGCCCTCTTCGAGAAATGTCGCCTTCCGGGAGAGGCTTCCCAGATCCGTCTGAGTCCAGCTGCGCCCATGCCCTGTGCCCCCACCGTGGCACTCGCCATCCCTTTCTATCCTGTGTTGTTACTGGGCTATCACGGGCTGTCCCTCCTTTACAGCGTGACATCCGCCCACCTACACACCCCTTCCCAGACTCTGGGATCGGCCCCGCTGGACCCCTCTCTGCTTTTCTCAAGCCTCGTGCTTTTCCTAGAACCCTCTTCTAGAACCCCCTTCTTGGCACCAGCCCCACTGTCACCTCCAACGGTGGCTTGCCTTTGCAGGCCCAGTGCCTGGCACACTGTCAGGAACAGAAGAGCTCAGCAAACATGTGCAAGACCCAAGGTATGTGCGGGAGACAAGGAGTGAGGACGGATGCCCATAGCCACCCCCTGTGTGCCTTGCGGATGCCACTTCAGCCTTGACAAAAGCCATACAACCTAGACTAAATGCTAGCGGAAGCAGATCAGAGGACACTGCACAAAGGGTATCCCTGGCGGCCCTCTCTGGGTGAGTCAGACAGAGAAGTTTACGATCACCGCCAAGCTAAAGGCAGTGGGCTGATGTCCCCTGCTCCCAACGCGCGACTGGAACCGTCCCGCCACCCTCCCCCATAAAGCTGTTTCGCGCGCCCCAAGCATCTGGCTGAGCGTCGGAGAAGTCACTGGGGAGAGAGGCACCGTGACCGGAGTTAAAGGACGTGTCTGGGACCCCTGGCATTGCAGCGCAGAAGATCTGTCTTCACCAGCCACCCCCGGTGTCACCTAAGTCCCTCTCGGTGCCACAGCGAACTCTGGACTGGGCACCAGCCAGGGAGCCTTTCTCCCTCCCAAACCAGTCTGACCCACCTCTTGCCTAATTGAGTGGGGGACAGGAAAGCTCTCCGAAAGCAAGAACCAACCCCCATTTCTCCCAGAAGAAGAGCCGAGGTGCTGACGATGCCCACAGCTCCCCACAGGCAGCCAGCTCACTCCCTGACTCCACCGGCCTCTGGTCCCCATTCCCATTCCCTCCGCTTACCCACGGCCTCCGTACGGTTCCTCGGGTGTGACACGTATACTCCCCCTGGGGGTTGGGGCCGCACGCTGACTCGCTCACCTCCAAGATTCGGCTGAGATGTCACCTCTCGGGGAGGCTTCTCTGATCCCCCTGGTCAGAGCTATCACCAGCCAGCTCGGTCTCATCCCCTGACTCTGGCCTGCTCGCCCCGCTTAACACTGGTTACTTCTTTAGTCTTACGCTGCTCATTGATGGAGTGCAGATCGGCCCGACCCTCGATGCCCCAGAGGGGAAGGCACAGCCCTCTGTCTCCTGCACTGACGTGCTCTCAGCATCCGGAAGAGTCTCCGGCATACAGACAGCACTCGGGTACTTCTGAAGGAATGAATGAATGAGAACAAGTGCGGCTGGAAGAAAGTCTATTAACCACATCAGAATCTGTTATAGGCTGAATTGTGTCTCCCCGTCCGATTCATGTATTAAAGACCTAACCCGTCGTGTGACTATTTGGAGACGGGGCCTTTAAAGAGGTAATTACCAGTAAACAAGGAAATGGGGGGGTCCCCTCAATCCAATAGGACAGGTATCCTTCTAAGCACAGAAAGAGACACCAGGGGTTCAGAGCGCAGCAAAAAGAAGGCAGCCATCTGCAAGGCAAGCAGAGGGGCCTCAGGAGAAACCAAACCTGCCCACACCTTGATCTTGGACTTCCAGCCTCCAGAGCTGTAAGAAAATAAATGGGTGTGATTTGAGCCACCTGTGAAGGCAGCTCTAGAAGCCTAACGCAGAAACTTTATGAAAGTTATTAGCAGGGCGCCTGGGTGGCTCAGTGGGTTAAAGCCTCTGCCTTCGGCTCAGGTCATGATCTCAGGGTCCTGGAATCGAGGCCCGCATGGGGCTCTCTGCTCAGCAGGGAGCCTGCTTCCTCCTCTCTCTCTCTCTGCCTACTTGTAATCTCTCTCTGTCAAATAAATAAATAAAATCTTTAAAAAAAAAAAAAGAAAGTTATTAGCAATAACTGAACGGCTTAGTCTGTAAATCGCATTCTAACGACGAAGTCGGGACGAACAACGCTGGACGAAATGAATTGGGCAGGGGGTGAGCTGGAGGGACAGCCAGGAAGAAGATGACAAGGGGCCAAGGGCTCTGAGGCTCCAGGCTCCAGCCCCAGCCTGAGCGGATGCACAAGGGCTGAAAACTGTGGCGATCAGCATGACCCAGTGGGGAATTCTGAAAATAAAACTGGTTTCACGCCTTCTTCCCAAGAAACGGTATGTGTAAACGCATCCGAGTGGAACGTGGGCCTGTGTGCAGGATACTCATTTCACAGAAAGCAGAAAATATCCTTTGCTGGCTTTGTAATTAATTTCAAGGTTACTCCGCTTCACAGAGAGACGATGCTAGACAGCAAACACACATCCCGGTCTTTTATAGGGGTCCATTAATTGCTGCTATGTATGCAGCGGAGTGTGACAGCTTCTGACCCCTGGCTCCCCGCCGGCCGCCCTCCCGCTGCTGTGCACTGAAATCTGTCTTCTTGTAAATGAGGGGGAAAAGTTTCTTTCCCCAATTTAAACAAGAGAGCTCATTAGGACATGATTTGGCCACGATAACAGAACCCAGCGCCGGTAAAAGGCCGAGGTGGCTGGGATTCTCTGTGCCCAGGCTCCAGCTCCAGCTCAGCAATCAAATCACGTCCCGACACCCTAGAAACAGCCTGCTGGTGGGAAACCAGAAACTGGTTCCTGCAAGGAAGGAAAAATGCAAACTGGAGAATTTTCGGATGGCAAGGTTCACCGGCAGGGCGCATACCAAGGGCAGTGGCAACGCAAGCTGGAATTCTTAGCCAAAGCCTGTCTACGTAGACAGAATACGCCCGCCCGCCTCTTGGTCGTCAAAATGTATTAAAATCCGCAGGAGAAAAGTAACCCCAAATTCCGGTGCCCAGAGTTCTCTACAACTCGGGAATCTCAAGGGGAGATCAAGCTCAGATTCAAACAGGTAGTGCTAAAATCATTTCTCTTTGGCTTTGGAAAAGAGTCAAAAGGCCCAGCTTGGCAAGAGATGACGAGTTTTTTTTATACCGCGGAGAGTTAATCTTGGTATTCCCCACCAGGCTTGGCTCCTGAAGTGCCACATAGATTGAATCCATAAATACCTAGGTTAAAAAACTGAATACCCAGTTGTCTCCAAGGCCCTCCAACTCCGATCCCGCAGCAACCCCTTCCTGCTCCATGCTTCTTCCAGCTTGTCCCTGTTTTTAATTACCCAGAACATCCCTTGGTGACAATGGAGAGGAAGCTGCAAATGACATCATCTCAAAGCAAAGAGATGGATGAATCCAAAACAAAAGGGGTTGGTTAGGCAGGACCACCCCTGGCCATCCATCACTATCAACTTGCTGAGAAGAGCAGCTTCCGCACTGCCCACGTGGCGGCTTGCACCCCAACCCTCCCTAGCCAGCCTCGCCAAACATCATAACTGTCCCTGTTCTCTGTGCTCCTGTCCTGGAGGCCATCATCAACCCCACCTGTTGCCGGAGCGGTTGACTCTTTCCCCTCTCCCCTCCTGGCAAGCAGTCACCAAGTCTCCTCCAGGAGGTTCCTTCCTCACCATGTCTAACGAGCCTTCTAAGGGCTTGCCTGTACTCCTTGAGGTCCCCCCTTCTCCACACTGAGGCACTAGAGGTCTCCTTCTAAGGATGGCTATGGTTGTCCTTTAAAATAAACTTGATTCCTTAATGAGAAATTAAAAAATCCTTCTCAATCTGGCACCAGCCCCCCTGACCGTCCGCCTCTGCTTTATTTATTTATTTTTTTGAACATTTTATTCTGACTGGCTTCCATCCTATCAACTTTCATTGACCCAGCTGTTTTCAGCCAAATATTTTCACATAATAGTCACAGGGAGACATATGAGCCTTAGGGTCTTGGTTGTTCTTTTTTATTATTTCTTTTGCTAAGAACAGCTACCATAAAATAAACCATTACTAAGTATATTCATAATGGTTGTGAGCCCATCACCACCATCCATCTCCAAAACACTTTTCACTTTGCAAACCTGGAGCTCTGTCAATCTCTTCAACAAATGGTGCTGGGAGAACAGGACAGCTACATACAAAAAAAAAAAGAAAAGAAAAGAAAAGAAAAGAAACTGGACCACTTTCCTACACTGTACACAAAAATAAACTCAAAATGGATTAAGGACTTAAATGTGAGACATAAAACCATAAGAGCCCTAGAAGAGAGCACAGGCAATAATTTCTCTGACATCAGCCATAGCAACATTTTTCTAGAAAGGTCTCCTGAGGCAAGGGAAACAAAAGCAAAAATAAACTCTCAGGACTACATCAAAATATAATCTTCTGCACAGCAAAGGAAACAATCAACAAAACTAAAAGACAACCTACTGCATGGGAGAACATATTTGCAAATGACATACCTGATAAAGGGTTAGTATCCCAAATATATAAAGAACTGATACAACTCAATGCCACAAAAAAACAAATAATCCAACTAAAATACGGGCAGAAGACATGAACAGACATTTCTCTGAAGAAGACATCCATATGGCCAGCAGATACATGAAAAGATGCTCAACGTCACTCATCATCAGGGCGACGCAAATCAAAACCACAATGAGATATCACCACATACTTGTCAGAATGGCTAAAATCAGAAATGCAAGAAACAACAAGTGTTGGTGAAGATGTGGAGAAAAAGGAACCTTTGTGCACTGTTGGTGGGAAGGCAAATGGGTAGCAGGCACTATAGAAAACAGTATGGACGTTCCTGAAGAAGTTAAAAGTAGAGCTACCCTATGATCCAGTAATTCCACAATACCTTTGAGTGTTTACCCAAAGAATGCAAAAACACTAATTCAAAAGGATATATGCACCCCTAACTATGTTTATTGTAGTATTATTTACAACAGCCAAATTATGGAAGCAGCCCAAGCGTCCCTCAATAGATGAACAGACAGGAATATATATATATATATATATATATATATATATATATATATATATATATATATATATATATACATATATATTATATATATATNTATATATCTTCACATATATGGTATATATATGTATATTCAATGGAATATTATTCAGCCATAAAAAAGAATGAAATCTTGGGGCGTCTGGGTGGCTCAGTCGTTAAGCGCCTGCCTTCGGCTCAGGTCATGATCCCAGGGTCCTGGGATCGAGCCCCACATCAGGCTCCCTGCTCGGCGGGAAGCCTGCTTCTCTCTCTCCCACTCCCCCTGCCTGTGTTCCCTTCCTCGCCGTGTCTCTCTCCATCAAATAAATAAATAAAACCTTAAAAAAAAAAAAAGAATGAAATCTTGCCATTTGCAAAGACATGGATGGAGGCAGAGGGTATAATGCTAAGTGAAATAAGTCAGTCAGTGAAAGACAAAATACCTTACGATTCCATACGTGGAATTTAAGAAAAAAAACAAACGAACAAAGAAAAAAAAGAGACAAACCAAAAAACAGATTCTTCACTGTACAGAACACATTGATCTTGACCATTACTGTGAGTGACTGTTATATATTTTTTTTTCATACTTTGCTTTGCAATGTCTGACAGGTATATTTTACACTTAGAGCACATGTGAACTTGGACAGGTACGTTTCTGGGGTTCAACAGCCACAAGCAGCGAGTGGCCAGGGTGTCGGAGAGCGCTGTCCGGGCTCGATGGCTCTGGCCACGTCACTTACCCTCTGAGCCCTGGACACACAGCACCCTACCTTCCTGAGACAGAGCACTCAACAGAAAGGTCTGAATGAATGAATGAATGTGTAAAGAAATGTCCCATTGTCTCATCTACAAGCTGTGTAGATTACCCACCCCACAAATTTGCAGTGAGGATGAAATCACACCTTCTATTTTTTTTTATTTAAATTCAATTAGCCAACATACAGTACATGATTAGTTTCAGATGTAGAGTTCAGTAATTTATCAGTTGCGTACAACACCCAGTGCTCGTCCCATCGCGTGCCCTCCTTAACACCCATCCCCCAGTTACCCCATCCCCCCACCCACTCCCCTCCAGCAACCCTCAGTTTTGTTTCCTACAGTTAAGAGTCTTTCGTGGTTCCCCTCCCTCTCTATTACCTCACGCCTTTTAGGACACAAACCAAGGGAGGGGTCCCAGCACTAAGAAATCCTGGACCAAAAAAACCTAACCCCAATAAACCTCAGACTGTTCATCGGAGGGGGCAATAATGCTGCCAAGGAACATCACGCAAAGTGCTTGGTACACAGGAACCGTTCATTAGCTGTAGTTACAACTGAGCAAACACAGTGACGACAGCACAGCGGGAAAGGATATGATTGATCTCTGCAGATCGCGCTAATGGGGGAGAAAACGAAAGTCGGTAGTGCTCGGAGAGAGGGGGGCTATGTCATGGAAACCCGGGGGGGCCGGGCTGCTCCAGGTGCAAAAGCGGTTCACCAGCTCCGCACAAAGTGGGGGAGGGCAAAGGCCCTGTGGGGGGGTGGAGATGGGGGCGGCTCCAGGAAAGGGGAGTCGAAATAATAGGTGTGCATTAACTGAGCACAGGAATCCTTAGGAGCCCCCCCCCATCTCCCACTGCCTGGACTGCTGGTGACCCTTTCACAGGAGGTCCTCAAAAGACGTCTGCTGGTGGCTTCCCCATGCCACGTGCACGCACGGCTTCCTTCCCCTTCCACTTAAATCACACGCTAAATGTCAGGGCCAGCCCCAGTGCCTGTGTTCATCAGAAAGGGAAAGCGAGGTCTTTTTTCCACTCTGCTCTGATTTATACATGTACATTTATGGTGTCAGTCTGTATAAAAGCGGAATTTGTGTTCCTGCAATGACACCATAAATCCTCCTGGCCTCCCTTCCACTCACTGGGAATATTGAATGCTCGGCTTCCACTGACAGCAGATAATGGCTCTTGGGAAGGGCAAGGAATTCACAAGGCGATAACAAGGGAACTCGATGGGAGGCGTGTGCGTGTTTGCACGCATGTGTGCACAGGCTGGGGGCTGTGGGGAGAAGGCCTGGGTGAAACCCGAACCCCCCAAGGGCTTGATTCTTGTTTCCTTCTTTAAATACAGCTTGTTCTTTCCATCATTTTCATAAATCTCTCCCAGTGTTTTTGTTTGCAAAGTTTGCACAGCAGAACCGCTTAAACAACAGAAATTGATTTTCTCACAGTCCTGGAGGCTAGACGTCTGAGATTCAAGTGTCAGCAGGGTTGGTCTCCTCTGAGGCCTGGCTCCTCAGGTTACAGATGGCTGCCTTCTACCTGCGTCTTCACATGGTCTCCCCTCTGCGCCTGTGTGTGTCCTAATTTCCTCTTGCAAGGACACCAGTCAGACTGGATTAGGGCCCACCCGAATGACCTCGTTTAAAAGCAATGACCTCTTTAAAGATCCAAATCCAAATATAGTCACATTCTGCGCCACTGGGGGTTAGGACATGAATTCTGCGAGGAGACAACTCTGCCTGTAACCCCCCACCAAAACTTCTCACAAATTGGAGTATTAAGAAAGGAAGAAACGAATCCAAAGGAGACTTGCCAACACTTCCAAGTGGGAGGCAGTGAGTTAAGAAAACTCAGTTGGAATCATCATAGGGCTTTGAGTTTCTTTTTATCTCTGTCACCTGTTTTCACTGCTTGTGAGTTTCAAAATACTACTCTAGGTCATTAACTTTTCTACAAATGAGCATAGCTCTTCGGTCTTTGGACATCTACTTCCTGCTTACCTTTGGAAAAGGAGGCCGCCATCTTTTTATTTGCATGTGTCATGATGGATTTTTTTCCTTTTCTTCTCTTTTCTTTTTTGGCTGCTTTTAGTGATACATGAAGTTTAAGAAATGTCAGATAACTATGCTTTCTACTCACTACCATTTGTCCGTTTAAGGTTTAGCCAAAAAAAAAAAAAAAAAGTAATCAGAGACAGAAAGGGGCGGCAAAAGTAGAACCAAAAAGATTTCCTGAAGCACATCCATGTCAAAAATCTGCCAAAATGTCGATATTTGACCATTAAAAAAAAATAAAAAGTCCTTTGTAGCGAATAGTCACGACTTGAATACTTGACTAGAAAGCCATGATTAATTGCTTAGCTTACGGGAATGGGGGAACTCGAGATGGTTCTAGAAAGAAACAGAACTGGTTTCTGGCTCCATCTTCCCTAAAGACGTCTTCAAGGCTCCTGTAGTGACTGCAAGTTATCAGCTGAGAAAGTCACACCCATCCCCAAAGGGGCTGTACTTTCTGTTACTATTGTTGAGTTTCCTTAAATGCCAGTGTGTTTTAGAAAGAGTTGACTTAAAACCTTTCTCTTATTTTCTCTAAAACCCCTCATGTGTGCAAGTGCATTTTTCTTAGCCAATCCCTCTGAAAATGTGACCATTTAAGAAAGGATTGGGAGTTCCATTTTGTTTCCATTAACAAGAGGGGATTAACTGTATTTAAGAGAGGTCTGGGGACTTGCCTGGGGTCACACAGTGTGGCAATTCCCGGACTGGCACAATCATTCTGATTCTACACAGGACATCAATGTTCAGAATTCTTGTAAGATACGGACATTTTCATCATTTAGTCAAGTGCCTGCTATAAAAGGTTATTTTTTGGCAAGAAAAAGTTAATTTGTTCGGCCAAGAATGAAAATTATTTTCAATTTAACAGTATTTTCAGTACCTCCCAAACATTTTTTTTCCTATTCCAATGGCAAAAAGAGTAACTAGTGAAACAATATTAAGTAAACCCATACGGCAACATGAATGTTTATTTAGCCAAGTCCAAAAAAAGCATCATTTCAAGAGAGCAGACAATCACCAACTTCAAAAGGATGTTTCCCACTTAAAAGCATGTGATCGCTAACTCTGAAAATACATTTTAAATTCTGAGGTATCTTTTTAAATTTTTCACAGACGGGTTCCTGGGATTGGGGGGTATTAGTCTCAGTTTGTGATTTCCTGTGCTACTGCGTCCCTACTGCGAATTTGGGTCAAGCGCCAGTTATCTACTTCCATCAAAATTAATCGAGCTTTGTTATGTCAAAATCAGGCTGGGAAGATTTTAATAGTGTCTTTTAGAGGAGATAAGACAGACTGGTTTGCGAAGCTCACCTCTCCCCCTCCATCAAAAAAAAAAACAAAACAAGCAAACAAAAAGCTAGACATTTTGATCGTTACCACAGCTTTTGAAAGTAGATCAATAGTGATAATCTCATTATATTGAACACATTTTTCTCATTACATAAAGAAAAGATTAACTAATAGAGGAATAGTATTAAAAATTCATGTTGTAATTAGGCCCCGGTCTCCATGGTCCAGATCAATCAAACAATCAAGGCAGACAACTGTCGGAGTAATTTAAGCTACGTAAATAATCAAGCCGACTGGGGATCCATTTAGTGATCTAAATTACATAGTTTAGTTACCTATAAGCATAAAATTAATGAGCTATTTGGACAACTGCCATTTCTCTGTCAACTGCATAGTGTGAAAACAAATAAAAAGGCACACGTATGGGCCACAGTCCCCGAGTCATATAAATCTCAACTTGGGACTAATCCCATTTAGTAAGCACTTGACAACCAAGACTCTGCAAGACATATTACGTACACTGTCCCTTGAAACTCCCACAACCTTACGAAGAAGATCCTCTTGTTTTCCCTTTTTACAGGAGGGAAAGCTCTTGGTTTACACAGATTCAGAAATGTGCGCATAGCTCGTCCAGCTGGACCATGCTACACCTGGATTTGACCCCCAACCCAGGGCGAAACTGCTTCTTGCCGTGTACGGGGGACCATGCGATCAGGGTTTGGGACCAAGCTGGGCTAACCCAGAGGGCTGCTTAATGTAAATAGCTCAATCGGGAAATTCTGCATCACCAAGAAAAACAAAAACTTATCCTCCGATTAACATTGATCACCAGAAAAGCATAATTCCCAAATCTCTACGTCCTTCCACTGCCTCGTGAGACCTGCTTGGTTGGCATCAAGGACGTAGTTCAATCAGAGGTTTGGTGAACAGAGGAAGAAACAGCCCAGGGACTGAGACAGTGGGACAGTATAAACACGGATGTGACTGACGTTAGGTCCTTATCTCTGAGATCTCAACAGCTCTCCCCCGGGGAGGTCCTAATGATCCCCCCTGGCCAGGCCAGCAGGCCTGACCCCTGCCTGTCTCCCCAGGCCAGGCCGGTCACTCCTGCCGGCAGCCTGACACCCGCATGGGGCAGAACAGCTGCGGCCTTCTTTGGAAACAGAGTTGTTGCAGATGGAATCGGGTAAAATGAGGTCACTGGGGGTGGGGGGCAGGGGGCAATCCAATATGACCAGTGTCCTTAAAGGGGGTAAATGCAGACACAGGACACACAAGCAGGGAGAAGATGAAGGTCACAGCAATGCCGCCACAAGTCAAGCAACTACAGGAAGCTGGGAGAGAGGCCTGGGACAGATCCCTTCTAGAGCCTTCCGAGAGAACACGCCCCCTGTCGACACCTTGATCGCAGACTTCTGGCCTCCGGGGCTGTGCGAGAAGCCCCCGGGGCTGCGGTGCTTTGTTAGCGGCAGCCCCGGGAACCCACACAGGACTCTGAGGTTCCCTGGATCCCCTCCATCCTGACACCGGGAAATTCTTCCCAGCCGCTCTGCATCCCCTCCTTCGGGAAGTTAAACATAAACCACAATAAACGGGCGGCCGACTTCGGATAAAGGCTTATTTCCAGAGTACTGATTAACTTGGGTGTCCTGCAGGCCTCGACACAGGGATGTCGTCCAGAGGAAACCTCTGGACCGTGACCAAGCCTTAGAAATGCGGCCAGAACTTCCACAGGAAGACAGATCTCTGTTCTCCTGAGCTGCCCAAGGACCACCCTGTGTGACATCAGCCCAGGCACCGACGAGAACGTTTCCTTTCTCATGCCTCGAACCTGGTTCCACCTAAATAATCGGACAAATCGGCGAGGGAGCCGAGGCCCGCTCACTTCACGTCCACAAGGAACGTCACGGGGAACGTCAGAGGGGACGTGGGCAGGTGAGATGGAGCAACTGCTGCAGGCTGGACAGAGCAGGGCTGGCCCCGTGGGAGAAGGGGGGCCGGGGGGGCAGGAGGGGGCCAGTAGGACCCCGAGGGGGACACTCAGGGGACAGAGAACCCTGGCCCGTGAGGGTGACCAGGGAGGGTGGGCCAGAAACGAGGACACCGAACAGGGACTGAGCAAAGAGCCCTGAACGCAGGTGCAGAAGGGGGAATTCACTGCGGAGTAAGGAGGGAACCCACCAGTCTAGGGTTTTTTGGTTTGGTTTGGTTTGGTTTGGTTTTAAGCAGGCTGTAGCATGATTAGACCTCACTTCGAAGTGGTTAAGATGGATATGGCTGTAAGCAACTAGAAGATGGGGAGGATTGACACGGACTCAACCCTAATGTGGCCAAGGGACCCGTCAGCAGGAGGAGAAATCAAAAAGCAGCGTGGAGGTAGAGGTAGAGCTCACAGGAGCTGCAAAGGCCCCGAGAGGGGCTGAGGAAGGACGCAAGTCGGGGCCAAGGCTGGACAGGAGCAGCAAGGGAGCATGGAGAGGGCGATCGGGAGGCATGGGGCTCAGCGGTGGCCGACGACGCATCGGGTTTGCAATGTATTAGGGGTCAAATTAGGGCCCTGCAAGAAGACACGTGAACGCCCTAAGCCTCTGTCCCTCCAAACGGGACCTGATTTGGAACCGGGCTCATTGCCGGCGTCGTCATTTCCGGCAAGGCGAGGTCAGACAGGAAGGGTCCCTAACCCAATATGGCCAGTGTCCTTATAAGAAGAGACACGAGGAAAAGGCCTTGGGAAGACGGTGAGAGCCTGAGTGAGGCCGTTGCAAGCAAAGGAACATCCGTGGATTACTAGCAAATCACCAGAAGCTGGGAGGGAGGGGCAAGGAACGTTCCCCCACAGGTTTCGGGGGGAAGCGGGGCCCACTCAGACCTCTAGCCTCCAGAGCTGGGAGACCAGGAATTTCTATTGTTCTGAGCCACCTGGTTCGTGGTACAGTGCCACAGCGAGGCCAGGAAAGCAACACAGAGTGTGCGAACAGAAGATCTAAGTCAGGTTGGCTCACCAGGAAATTGCTGTCAGCCTTAAAATCACTTCCCCCATTGCATCGGTGTGGAAAATGCTTCTCCCCTCACGCTCACGTACCTATAAAGAGCAGTGGGAGGGGGTGATAACTTCAGAGCAATTTAGCATCATTAAGACTGTCTCCACCATAACATACATTATAAATGTGTGCGACATTAAGCCATAAAAGAGAGTCAGTTCCCAAATGGTGTTCCTCACGGGGCCCCTGACAAACTAACGAGGCACACTGATGGAACACTCTGTGGATATGAAGGGCTTCACTTTCAAACCAGCCTCTTTCAGGATGCGCCCACGCTGCCCTTGCTCTCTGCCCTCCCAAGTTCACTGTTGCACACCAAGCTAGTCTCATAATCGGCCTCTCTTCACACTTCTGGAAGCCTCAATCCTACCCCACAGCAAAGTCCAATGCTCGACTTCTCCATGGGGGTGACCAAGACAGGCCTTGAGAGTCCTGAAGAAAAGAGAGCTCACAAAACACATATTCAACACACCTACCTTTGCCCTAATGACACCACGAAATGTAATAACCACAACACATAAACTGAGTGTGCCCGGTGGGGATTCGCCATGGTCAGGCGGGTAAACAATATGGCAGAGAAATACTGCCCTGTGTTGCTCACCTCTTCACCTTCCCAAGGAAGCAACACCTCTCTGTTCCACCTGGTCTCCTGTGTCTCTCTCCCCAAGTGAACTGTCACTCGGGAGGAGCCCCAAGCACCCCTAGCAAGTTCAGTGACCCAGAAAGCTAGAAGATGGGGAGCAGAGGCTATGACGCCCCATGAAAGGTGCAGGCAGCACTCTCCACCCCACACCCAAGGAACCCCAACGCCCAGACAGTGGACCTTTTGGTCCCAACCATTCCACCTCCTTCACTGTCCCCTTGACTTCGCCTGTCTCTTGCTCTTTGCTTGGAGGGTCTCAAGGCCATTCGGGGCTAGTGAATGAGTAAGACAGGGTAAGGAGGAAAATCCTAGCAGGAGGTTATGGGTTGAACTGTGTCTCCCCAAAACACACTGAAGTCCTAACCCCCCGCACCTGTGGACATGCGACCTCATTCGGAAAGAGGGTCTGTGCAGATGGTGAAGGTAAGAGGCAGTCATTAGGGTGGGCCCTAACCCAAGAGGACTGTGTCCTTATGAAAAGGGGACATTTGGAGAGAGACAGGCACACACACAGAGGGAAGGTGCAGGGAAAATGCCATCTCTGAGCCAAGGGATACCTGAGACTACCAGAGGCCAGGAGAAAGACCCAGAACAGATTCTCCCTCACAGCCCTCAGAGGGAACTGAACCTATTACAGCTTGATTTTAGACTTGCAGCCTCCAGAACCAAATACATTTGGTTGTTTGAGACACAGAGAAAGAGAAAGAGAGAGAGAATCCCAAGTGTCAGAGGAAGCTCCACGCTCAGTTCGGAGCCACTGAGCACGGTGCCTCCTGATCGCCCTCTCCGTCCTTCCCTGCCACTCCTGTCCAGTCTTGGCAGTGACTTGTGTCCTCCATCTTCCTCAGCCCCTCTCAGGTCATTTGCGCTCCTGTGAGCTCTACCTCCACGTTGTCTGTCTCTCTCCCTCTGCCCCTCCCCTGTGCTCTCTCTTGCTCTCAAAAAGAAAAAGAGAAATTCCATTAGAAATTTAAAACACTTTATTCTTCTGAAGGCTACAGAAAACTATATCAGGAAAATCGAAATGCTGTTGGCATGGAGTATTTTCAGAGGCTTGGTTAGCTGGTTGGTTGGTTGGTTGGTTGGTTGGTTGACTGACTGGACTATTCCCACACGGAATCAGACAGCACGCAGCATCACGCGACAAATCGGGAGCTGAATCAGCAATATTAATTTCCTTACTGAGAGAGGGGGTTGTTTCCAGGCACTATGCTACCTGGTGGCGATGCCATTCACTAGAGTGAAGCTGCCCAGCGTGATCCCTGAGGCTGTCCCTTGCACTTGGGACACCTAGCAAATAGGGATATATAATCACCGTGTTTGTTTGCTGGGGCCGCCGTGACAAAACGCCACAACTGGGGGCTTAAACGAAAGAACTTTTGTTCTCACAGCTGTGGAGGCTGGAAGTCTAAGAGCGAGGAGTCGGCAGGGTTGGTTTCTCTGCAGTCGCTCTCCGTGGCTTGCGGCTGGCTGTCCTCTCCCTGTGTCCTCACGTGGTCTTCCCTCCGTGTGTATCTGTGTCCTAATCTCATCTTCTGAGATAGACGCCAGTCAGACTGACCTCATTTTACCTCAGTCACCTCTTCAAAGGCCCCATCTCCAAACACAGTCCCATTCTGAGCGACTGGGGGTGAGGACTCCGATATAGGAATTTGGGGGGACCCCATTCAGCCTCAACAAACACCTACGCAGAAGCCAGACGTGAGCCTTCACATGAGGATTCTCAGGCCAACAGCTTGCTTGACAAGCACCACAAAACACCAGGCACCAGCTCACGAGCCCTTCCGGACGCAGAAGCCATGCTGAGCAGCGATATTTAAAAGGTTGCTTATGCCTGTGCACCAATGAGGCATGGCCCACCCAGCTGTTTGTGATAAATCAGAAGTCACTTTCCTAATGCTGAAATTTTCCTCTGTCACACCGAGATGGATGAGCCTCTCAGATTACACAGAGAGAAACCCAAAACCATCACGGTCCTTTCCCAGGAGGGGGGAAAAAAACACCGCTTTTCAAAGACCCTGGCTTTTGACTCTCTCCACTTGCAAGGAACGGTCACCGACCCCTTATTAAACTGTCACACTATTTACCCATCCAAGGGAGGAACTGTGCAGAGGGGACTGATGAGCCATCAGCACACTGGGGGGATTTTTTTCCTTGGAGCTCACGGAGAGGGAGTCTCGGGCCCCAGCCCAACAGCTGCTAGCGCTCTCGACACACAGGAAGTCTCAGCCCCACCATCAGGTTGAAGGATGACTCAGGAGACAGAGGGGTCACAGGGCTCGAGGTTCGAGCGAAGGGCATTTCCCCCAAGCTCTTAACTGTTACATTTGCTGGTGTATGTCTTGTGTCTCCCGGCAAGTGAGTGACTCCAACAGACCTGAATTTATTTCTCATCCTGCTTATCTTTCTCCTCTCCAGCAGAGCAACGAAGTGGACTTTTCCAGACGGGAACCAGGACCCAGTCTGCCAAGTTTTACTTGAGGTCCTCTAAGACCCCCGAGGACACTTAATCTGTCACTCTTTAAGGAAAAATTCTCACCGTAATGCTGTAAGTTCTGTTTGTGGTTCACAGCTCGATTCCGACTCTGGGATCTAGGGTTCTTTTGAGGGCAGATCTGATTCTTGTGCCTGTTCACTGGGCACTTGGTGCCTCACACAAAAACACCCATTGCAGGGGCCGTTTGAGACAGAAACCCAGGCCTCACTTGGCTCGCCATCCCGTGTGTGTGTGTGTGTGTGTGTGTGTGTGTGTGTGTGTGTCCCCCAAATGCTCTGCTCACCAAATCTTGCATCACAGAGCGACAGCCCCTCAGAGGGAGCCCCTTTTTCCAACTGGTCTACCCACAGGGGATGCCTTTTTCTAAATGGTCTGCCTAGTCATACCTTCTTCTAATTTACACAAAAGCCCAACAGGTTCCCAGCAGCTCTGCATAAAGAAGGCAATCAATAAATGTTTGAGGGCGCCTGGGTGGCTCAGTGGGTTAAAGCCTCTGCCCTCGGCTCAGGTCATGATCTCAGGGTCCTGGGATCAAGGCCCGCATCGGGCTCTCTGCTCTGCAGGGAGCCTGCTTCCTCCTCTCTCTGCCTGCCTCTCTGCCTACTTGTGATCTCTCTCTCTCTCTGTGTCAAATAAATAAAATCTTTAAAAAAATAAATAAATAAAATAAAAATAAATGTTTGAATAAAAGACACACAATCATCTCCAATGGCCAAGTAAAGATAACGCTTTTTTTAAAAAAGATTTTATTTATTTGTTTATTTATTTGAGAGACAGAGAGAGAGCATGCAAGAGAGCTCGAGTGGGGTGGGTGCAGAAGGAGAGGGAGAGGGAGAATCTTAAGCAGGCTCTATACCCAGCACAGAGCCCCGCATGGGGGTCGATCTCCCGACTCCCAGATCATGACCTCAGCCAAAATCAAGAGTTGGTTGCTTAACCAACAGAACCATCCAGGCACCCCAAGATAATGCTTTTTTAATTTTTTTAAAAATGTATTTATTTGAGAGCAAGCATGCGTACGGGGGTGGAGGGCTCTGGGAGAGGGAGAGAGAATCTCAAGCAGATTCCCCACTAGGTGTGGAGCTTGATATGGGGCTTGATCCTAGGACCCTGAGATCATGACCTGAGCCGAAACCAACAGTGGCATGCTCAAATGACTGAGACACCCGGATGTGCCGAGATAATGCTTTTTTTAAAAAACTGGTTACAACTGGAAAATTTCTCCATTGGTGACCATTCTGACCACACAGTACACCTAGCAAATGGCTTTAGATTAGGAAATCAATCTTAAAAAGGACGTTCTGAAAATGGGAAGGGTTTTCCATGGGTGTGGAGGGAATGATTTCAGAAAGGAAGAAGTCATCAGCTTTTTTTCTGTTTTCCTCTCCCTTGCCCTAAGCCTTACATGACCTTCTCTTCCACAACAAAGAGATCTCAGACACGCTTTCTTCAAAATTTGACATTTAATACTTAATCTCCAAAATTAGCCCTAATTCAAGAAGTATTCCTGTCCCAAAGGCAGCAGGAAACAATCAGTAGTCTATTCGCACATCCTGGGACAAAACTGGCAGCCAAATGTAGCTGAAAAGGTACATGAATAAAGGGGCCTTTGGCTTGGGGAGGTTTGGGAGACACTATAGGAGCCGGAAACACAGAAATTTTGGTGATAACAGCCCAAAACAAAATCCTCAACCCAGTCCTTCAATCTAAAGCAGTCTTGGATCACAGTGGAAATAATGGGGACTACTAACAGAGAGCCAGGGGACAAACATAGCACTCTATCTTCAAAACTACAAATGTAGAAGAAATCATAACCCCTAAAGACAGTAAAATGTTTCGTTGAGTGTTGAGTAAAGAGTTGGCTACCGAACCAAAACATGGGGAATTAAGTTGTCCCATAAATTTTTCCACACTACTGATCTGGTAACTCGGTGGGGAATTACCACTAGATTTCTTCTTTCTTCCATCGTTAAAATAACTTCCTACTGTTAAAAGATGCTCCGTGCAGAGAAGGTGACCATAAGGTAAGGCCAGTAAGCATTCAATGATCATACCTTCCTAGCACTCTGTTACCGATCTAAGAAATGTAACGGAACCATTCATACTTAGAAACGGCTGAAAGTAAAAACCAGTCAGCGGAGAAGCCATCAGTAGTACCAAGCTGTGAGACAGAGAGGAGGGCGGACAAAGGAATATTCCCAACGAGCCATGGAAGCTGCTGGAAGCTCCAGGCAGAGGAGAGAGGAGGGAAGTGGGATTCTAGGAATGCAGGCAGCTAGGCCCCCTGGGGTGCCAAGGGGCCCATCGGGTCCTCAGGGAGGTGTTGACTGCAGGGCTGAGAGGTACAGCCCTAATCTTCCTCACTCCCCCTTATGCCTAAAATAAAACTCTATCATTCATGATAAACTCAGTGAGTATCTATTTCTTACCGTCTGAAAAAGCCTCATTCACACCTACCTTAAGGGTTAAATACAAATGTGAAAGTCTTAACAGAAGAGAATAACCAACTGCCACTTGTTCACTAATACAATATTGAATATATTTTCAGGAGAAATATGTGCTTTACACAGATATACATATATAAAATCTATTTGTGTACATTGTATATATGTATATTATATATACGTACATTATATACAAGCTTAGCACATACACGCATATGTATGTACATTATCTATTGTATATATGTTTTTATGTACAAGTATATGTATATAAATATATATAAATAAGTATATAAATATACATAAAATACAAAATCCCCATTGAACACCTATGGGGTATTATCATTTTACCAACACAGGAACTAAAGTGTGGAGGGTTTGACTACCTTGCCCAAGATCACACAGCTACTAAATAGCAGAAAGGTAACAGGGACCCAAGACTGGCATTCCCCTAAAGCCTGTGCTTTATTTTAGTACATGATACCATTAGATTCAACTGCAACCAGGTAAAAAATACAGTCAAAAATTCCCATCCAACAACACAAAGAATTTTCTGCAGACAACAGTGAAACACTGGCAAGACTCATACTTTCTTTAGCAATAAGAAATTTATAAAGTAAAACTAGTAACAAACCCTCTAGTTTACTTAAGCATAAAAAATAAGAGAAAACCGGGGGGGAGGGGACTAATTGGTTGAGCTAGACAAAACTAAAATTTCTATCTGCCCCCCCTCAAGAAAGGAGACACAGAATGAGTCAAACACAAAGGACCAATTGGGAGAAAATATTCACAATGTATCAAAAATAAACAACTAATATCCTTAACATGTAAAAAGTTTGTACAAATCCATAAGACAAACAGAAAAACGGGGGGAAATATTAACAATAGTCAGTAGAAGAAGAAATACAAATTTTCAATCAAGTACACAAATTACGCTCACCCCTAGTAATTGCCAAAGTGCACTTTCTAAAAGTCACTTCCATACATTGTGTCACTTGATATAATCTTTCCAAAGTGCAATTTGGCAATATGCCAAACGCCTCCTAAGTATTTATCCTAAGGAATGCCTTCCTGATGTACAGACAAGGATAGTGACAGCAGTATCATTTATGTAGGGAAATGCTAAAAATAATCTCAGTGGCCAACAGCTGGGAACGAGTTTGAAAAATTACAGTAACTCTAAATAATGGAATGCTAATTATCACCAAAAATCAAATTTTAAAAGAATATTTAACAACATGGGAAAATGGTCTCTAATATATTAAGGTGGGGGGGGAATAATAAGAATGTTGGAATCTCAATTTTGTAGCAAATGGGTTCAAAGGGGGGAATCAACTATGTGTATGTGTGTCTGTATACATATCTCTGCATCACGCATACCCAACCCAAACACCTAAAAATGTTCACAGTGATTACTGTTGGGTTGTGTGATTACAGCTGATTTTTATTTTCCTCTTTGTGTTTCTGTTTATTTCCAACAAGGAACCACAGATAGAAACTCATGTTTAATTATTCAAAAAAAAAAGAAGGACCATTGTTTTAAGGGATCTAAAACAAAACAGAAGTAGACAATGAAGTATGATTAGTGAAGTGTGGTGGCAAGGGGCTGAGTTACTAATGAAGAGGGTGTATGTAAGTAGCTATGCAAGAAAAAGGGCATGCCGATGAACAAATATTAGCCCGGGGCCTATCCTAATTGATTAATAACCTCAAATATTCTGGAGTGCACCTGTTGCTGGCCTGGTTTAAAGAATTTTGAAACACTTAAATACCTGGTCGAAAATGGTTTTAATTATTTATTTTTAAAGGTTTTATTTGTTTATTGGGAGTGTATTTGTGTGTGCACGTGGGCACAAGCTGGGGGAGGAGCTAGGGGAGGGGCAGAGCGAGAGGGGGAGGAAGAGAGAATCTCAAGCCCACTCTGCGCTGTGCACGGAAGCCCAGCTCTGGGCTCCATCTCACAAGCCAGAGATCATAACCTGACCTGAAACCAAGAGTCAGACGCTTAACCCACTGCGCCACCCAGGCGCCCCCAAAAATGCTTTTAAAAATTATTTTTTTTAAAGACTTTATTCATTTGAGAGAGAGTGAGAGAGAGCATGAGGGCGGAGAAGGTCAGAGGGAGCAGCAGACTCCCCATGGAGCTTGGAGCCCGATGCGGGACTCGATCCCGTGACTTGGGGATCATGACCTGAGCCAAAGGCAGTTGCTTGACCGACTGAGCCATCCGGGCGCCCTAAAAATTATTTTTAAAATTGGGACGCCTGGGTGGCTCAGTCAGTTAAGCAACTGCCTTAGGCTCAGGTCGTGATCCTGGACTCCCAGGATGGAGTCCCGCATCAGGCTCCCTGCTCAGCGGGGAGTCTGCTTCTCACTCTGACCCTCCCCCCTCTCATGTTCTCGATCTGTCTCATTCTCTCTCTCAAATACATAAAATCTTTTAAAAATAAATAAATAAATAAATAAATAAAATATTTCTAGTTGGTCATCTGAGGAAACTGGTTTATTGTAGATGATTTGTATTTATTTTTAAATAAATATGCCCCTTGGAAATCTGGAAGACAGTCTTCTAAGTCTGATTATTGGAAAGAAACTGTTACTCCACATACTCTCAGGTGCTTTAAAGGCCTTCTATGACAAAAAAGAAAGACTAAAAGCTCATGCTTGATCTAGGAAAAGGGAAATCTCAGAGTAATGAACTAGGTGAGAGTATAACAGTCATATAGCCATTCCCTCCAGAGGGAAATTCAAGTTTCATGACATCAAATCAGGCTTGACATTGCAACTACTGCTCACAAATGTTAGTTTTTAATAGAATAAAATGTGATCCCGTGGGAATGACACTTTTTCATAACAAGTTTTTTTTTTTATTACTATTACTAAATATAAAATGTTCAACGGAGAACTGAGTCCGAGCCAACTTTCTCTAATTAAATTTTTACCCCGGAACAGAGACTACAACTACACTTAGAAAGCAAGACTTCTAATCGGAACAGCAGTAATTCCAACTGAAAATCAGATTCCATCAGTGATAACACTTACCTTTATCCATTTGGTTTCACTAACGTGAGGCTCAAATAAAATGCTAGAATATTCTGCTCCCAGACCCCACAGCCAGCTTTCCCTAACGCCTCTTTTCACCTGGGCACCTCCTCATTCCATTTGCCTCCAATGCCCCTCTTCAGCCCAAATGGAGGTTGCAAAAGCCGGTCAAGTTCCAGCTAGTCTGCATAATAAGGAAGGTGAAAGCACTGCGTGTTTTGCTTTGTTTTTAATCGATAATCTGTGTTCACTCTTGCAGGAGGGCTGTTTAACAAGAAGACTGTAAGGGACTGTTCGGTGAGCTACAGAAGACATGGACTTACATGCAACTTCACCGTTTGATTCAAACTCCTCTCTCCCCTCCTAGAGATTTTTCTCCCGTCTACGGCCATACCACCCTGAACGCGCCCGATCTCGTCTGATCTCAGAAGCTAAGCAGGGTCGGGCCTGGTTAGTACTTGGACGGGAGATTTTTCTCCCTCCAGCAAAAACGAAACGAAGACTAGAGCGCCTGGGGGCCTCAGTTGATTAACTGACTGCCCTCAGCTCTGGTCACGATCCTGGAGTCCCTGGATCGAGTCCCACATCGGGCTCCCCGCTCAGCGGGGAGTCTACTTCTCCCCTTTGATCCTAGCCCCTCTCATGCGCACTCTCTCATTCTCTCTCTCTCAAATAAATAAATAAATTCTTAAAAAGAAAATCTGCTGCTAAAAAGTTATACATTTATATTTAGCCTAGTATGATATGCTTTCTATTTAACATAGATACACACACGGTCTATACGTATATACATATATACACACATGCATGTGTGGCATACACATCTACGCACCCACGCACGTGCGTGAAAGGCTCAAGGTCCTCCTCTCCTAGTGAACTTATAAAAGGTGGCAGACCAGGGGCGCCTGGGTGGCTCAGTGGGTTAAAGCCTCTGCCTTCGGCTCAGGTCATGATCTCAGGGTCCTGGGATTGAGCCCCACATCAAGCTCTCTGCCCAGCAGGGAGCCTGCTTCCTCCTCTCCCTCTGCCTGCCTCTCTGCCTACTTGTGATCTCTCTCTCTCTCTCTCTCTCTCTCTCTCTAATAAATAAATAAATAAATAAAAGGTGGCAGACCACAGTCGCTGCCACACTTTGAGACTCGGAGTGAATAGGTGGGAGGGGACCCTTCACTACCCGGGACCACACGTGAAGACTGTCACCCTCAACAAGCAACACCCCCCCTCCCCCGGCCATGCCTAGGACTTTATTCATTGCTGATGCATGACCCGATTAGATGCTCACTAAAACTTTTATTTGAAAACCCTCGATAGGCTTCCAAACACTCTGATGAAATGAAATGTTCTCTTGAGCAAATCTGGCTTTGCCGAGATCTGACGGGTTTCCCAAAACATGGGATTTTCACCACGAAACTTGAGAGAGCCCTGGGCACAACGAGACGGCTGGTCACTCTGCAAAGGTAACACAACAGTACCTACCGCAAAAGGCCACTGTCAGGGAGAAATTATATCCTGCAGCAAAGCACCCAGCACACAGCCTAGCAGACTGTAGGAGATCCCTAAACATGCGTGATTATTACATCCGCGTGGGGAAAGCAAAGAGCAGGCACTCAGTTTTTTTGTGTCGGGTTTTAGTGACTGGGGAGCTCCTGACATCCCTGTGTTGCTCCCCAAGGTAGACAAAGGATCCGCTGGGAGTGTAATTTCATGCTACCATCCCTCCACAGAAACAGCAAGACTGGCTGAGCACAGGTGCTCCCTCTGTCCATCAGCACCCCCCTCCGTGCTCCGTGGGTGCCCTTCTCCCACCTCTCCATGGGTGCTGTCCTTCTCCCACCTTCTATTTACAGAGCTCTGGCAAAGGGCAGGAAGAGACCAAGAGAGGAGCGTCACGGAACAAGCGTAGCTAAAGAGAGGCAGAAAGAATGCCAAGCAATTCACCAAAAAGCCATGGGATGAGATGTAAGACAAGAACTCCGTACGGGATAAAAATGGCAGAAGTAATGCAAATAGGGAGATGAAAAAGGATCAAACGGCTCAGAGAACAGGCGAGAGAAGCAAGCAGGATTGCCAAATGTTTTGGCAGCCATTTGGCTTTGGAGACTGATAAACTTATTAAAAAATTATAGTCAAAGAGACAGATCCAAACCTCCATATATCTCCATGGGAAACGTCCAAAAAAAAAAAAAATGTATGTTTGCAAATAGCAACTTCGCCCATCTGTTGCAGTGTTGGTACATTTTCTCGGGAAAGAGCTGAGGGTCCATTAACAGTCCCGTGACATTGCAAAATATTTGTTTGCTCCTGGCTGATCACCTGTCACTCCGCTGCCTAGGTGCCTTCCTTAACAAATCCCTGAAGAAGGCACAGCTGTTCTGGGGCTGGGATTTTTCCCAAGAAACGCCACCTGGACAACCTGCGCCCTCTACACATCGCTCACACAGGCAGACCCGCTGCAAGGAGCGGAGGCACAGTGCCTGCACAGTCGGTCGCTGCTAACTTGGACACTGTCGTCCGGACGCTGCCCTCCTGTCCCAGGAACACCAAAGCACTCTTTGATGCGCTTTAAAAATATTGACTGAGGACCTTCTCTGTTCCAGGGAGAGAGCAGTGAGCCCTTCCTCAGGGGGCTTACAGTCCAGTGCAGAGACAAACAATAAACATGAATATACACCATGAATATACACCACACATGAATATTTACCATGGGGTCGGGCGACGTTATGGGCTGAATTTCATCCCCCCTCCCCATTCATATGTTTAAGTCTTGTTCTAATCCATCCCAGCTACTATAACAAAATGCCATTGGCTGGTTGGCTTCTAAACAACAGAAATTATTTCTCACAGTTTGGGGGCTGGAAGTCCAAGATCAATGCGCTGGCAGATTTGGGGTCTGGTGCTGTGTCTGCCTGCTGTGTTACTGCGAGAGTCAAGGGAAATTTCTGGGGTCTCTTTTACGAGATCGTGAGCCTTACTCATGGGCGGTCCGCCCTCATGCCTCATCACCTCCCACAGGCCTCACCTCCAAATACACTCACACTGGGGCTTAGGTGTCAACATCTGAATTCTAGGGGGGATACAAGCGTTCGGACCATAGCAAGTGCTAAACCCCAGTACCTCAGGATGTGACCTTATTTGGACATACAGTCTTCACAAAAGTAATCATGTTAAAGTAAGGTCGTCGGGGGGGCTCTAATCTAATAGGGCCAGTGTCCTTCTGAAAAGGGGAGATGCAGACACAGACACAGACACACATACAAGGACGATGACAGAAGAGTCACAGGGGGAAGCCAGCCATCGCGAGCCAAGGAGAGAGGCCCGGAGCGGATTCTTCCTCCCAGCCCTCAGGAAGAACCAATCCTGACCAACACCTTGACCTTAGACTTCTAGCCTCCGGAACTCTGTGACAACAAGTCCCTGTGTAAGCCACCCAGTCGGTGGTACTTGGTTACAACAGCCCAGCAAACTAAGGGAGGTGATGAGCACTTTAAGGAAGACAAAGCAGGGGGTGAGAGGGTAGGAGTGACAAGCGCCATGCTGACCCATCCACACACCAAGGCCCAGTGTTCCCACCACCTGCACCACTCCCCAGGGGGCTTTCTCAGGTAGACAAAAGACCCCGAGGGGCCCGAGGCGTATTTTTACACAGGTGCTGACACTCAGTGCATTTTCCGTCCAAGTCAAGCGGCGGCTATTGCTCCTTTAAAGGGTTTCATTTCCCCGGATGTTCCCCTTTTTCTTTCTTCTCAACCACCCACCATAAACTCTATCTATTGCCTTTGAGATTATGGGACATGGAATCAGAGTTGTCCCCGGACACTGGGCCTGCCGCCCAGCTTCCCCTTCAAGGCTAAGGAATTTCCTCCCTGCTGTTGCCGGCTCCCAGCAGCGAGCCCCCACCCCCAGAAAGGGCCCTCTGCAAGTGCCCAAGGCCACGCCCCCTTCCCAGGGCAGCCCCACTCCAGTGACCCCGTGCAACACAAGCCTCCGTCTTGGGAGGTGCTGCAAGGAGCACTGTGTCCCACAAAAAGACACGTTCGGGTCCCCCCCCTGGTACTTGGGAGGGCACCTATTGGAAACGGCATCTTTGCATATGCCATCAAGGAAAGATGAGGTCCTACTGGCTTAGGGTCAACCCTAAATCCAAGGACTGGCATTCTTAAGGAGGGGCAGATTTGGAGACAGAGGTGACACACAGGAGGATGAAGGCCACGTGAAGACGGAGGCAGAGCCTGGAGCCGCCAAGCCACAAGCCAAGGAATGCCAAGGACCAGAGGTAAGCACCGGAAATGGGAAGCGACAAGGAAGGATCCTCCCCTAGGGTCTCCAGGGGTGGCCCAGCCTGGCTGACACCTGGATTTGGGACTCCTGGCCTTCAGAACTGGGAGGGAGTAACTTTAAGCCACCCAGTTTATGGTTGCTTTGCAGCTCTAACGGGGGAGAAGTGACGGTCAGCAGGGAAAAATCTACTCCTCGTTCCTCTGCGTCATCCATACAGGTAAGAACCCCAGCAAGTGGGTTCTCACCTGCCCAGGGCGGCTGCAAGCCTGTAGTGAGAACATGCACGGAGGACCCCAGAAAAACCGCAAAACACACTACACCACACCCCTGAGGGCTAGTCCTTGTGATCAAGGAAAGATAGTAGCCCTCCCTCCCTTCCTACAGGTTATCAACCTCCTCTGGTCCTGGTCTGGCCCCGTGGATCGCCTCCTTCCGACCGGTCACCCCACCAGCCAGCGGCATCCCAAAAGAGGGCATGGAATTCAATTCAGGTCGGCACCTGGAAGTGGCCAGGGAGGGCCCAGGCTGAGCAGAGGAAGAGTTCTCACCCGTTTGCTAAAAATAAGGCTTGTGGGTTTGTCTATGCATTCCCATTAGCCAAGAGAGCAAGTCACTGGGTTACCACGAATAATCGAGAGGGGGTGTATGTCCCAAGGGAAACGCTACTTGGTGCCCAAACCACCTGGCCACCCAGCCTGCCCATCTCCCCCGGGGCAGAGGACACCCAGTCTGCTGCTCTCCCCACCTTCTGGAAGATCACCACCACCGGGATGGCCTGGCCGCCACGCCTCACTGCAGCGGCTGGCCGGCAGTGTGCAGAGCGGGGTCGTCGAACCCTACCCCCCAGCCTGTCCGGTGGCTCAACACCTGCAGAGAAAATTTAGGGTTGGACGGCTCTCCGTGGGCTCCGCACAGCACTCTTGTGCCCAACCCTAAGCTCCCTTTGAAGTCCACGGGACCTGCGCATCAGTGAACACTAAGCCCTGAGCCCTACGTGCCAATTTCCACCATTCACACATACTTCAAAAAGATGAGACGGGGCAGGAAGTTCAGACAGAATGTGTCCGCAACTGCGGCACACAATCTCGGAAATTATAGGCACTGCCTTGTCACGCACGCACGCTGAGCAGGTGCTTTCACCAAATGCCTCCTTCTTGCCAAGAAATCCCTGCTGCGGATTAATAGGAATTTCCAGTTCTCTAAGCATTTCTTGTTCCTCGGAGCTATTACCCCTAAATTTCTAGCACTTCAAAAAAAAAAAAATACAGGATTTAGCACCTGTTTGTTTCAGAAATACTTGCTAAAAACAGATCTGCCAAAAGGCCACCTCTAAAATTAGTCATATTTCCTGTTCTGCAAAACATAGTAAATTGTATTTTTAGTAACTCCTTCACTCCAGGTATCTGGCATGTCGTGCTCCAAGCATAATTATTGGCAACTTACTAAGCAGGCAACCCTTATTTTTAGCCCCAAAATAGCTCCAACAAAAGTGATAAACAGGCTTATTTTTTTTCCTAACCAAGGGTTAGAACAAGATATTTAAACATATTACCCAATCATTTATGTATCCAACTTTATAGCTTAGAAACAATCACAAAAGGAGGTACTTTGTGGCATCAACCCCTGTCCCCTTTTTGCAGGTTTGTCTCTGAAACTAGTTCTCTGCCTGAGATATACCATTTTTCTCTGTCAGCCTTTCCAACTTTCTTTTAGCGAGTCTTTAAAAAAAAAAAGTACTAATAAGCTATGAAGTGTCAGAACAATACCTTGCATAGGTATCAGGGACCAATTTCAGGGGCAGCAAGCACAGCCTCTCTGGGTCTTTCAAAGTCATCACTCAATACCCCCATTCAGCAACTTTGCTCTTTGCCTCAAAGCCACAGCAAATACTCTTCAAAATCTGATTTTGTGGCCCCTTTCTCTCCTCCAATCATCAGCTTCCTGTACTCCCGGACACTCTGCCCTAAGAACGCACCAGTTAAGAGTCTCACATGACCAAGTGAATTATTTATTTTTAAAGCCATATGAGATGATGTCCACTCAAAGTTAAAGGACAAAAGTATCACCCAAACCCATTCTTTCTTTTCAAGCAGCAACAGCACCAGGTAGATCCAAATGACTTTCAAACAACTTCAGAGGAAAAAGGAAGGCAAAAGACTACCCAGCAGACAGCAGTGGCTGATGGAAGCTCCTTGACGAGATAGGATTGAATGCTGAGATGGAAGTCAGGGAAGAGTGGTTTTCTGTCATCTTGGACTGTAATTTCCAGCAAGCCGTGGAAAGAGGATATTGCCCAAATCTTCCTGGAAACATGCACCGCGGAGAAATGTAACACACACACACACACACACACCCTATGTCCTAAACCACCAGCATTCTAGATTTTGGCACAAATCACCCAAAACGCAGTACACAGTTTGAGTGCAACTGTGAGGCAGGCCAAACATGGGTACCCCTCTTCTTCCCTTTCTCCATCCCACCTTTCAGCTTTTGCATGAACGGATTCCCCATCACAAGATGCCCCAGGTCCTGCCGCTCGGGGGATGGCGTAGGGCTGTGCATCCATTTCTTTTTTTTTTTTTTTTTTTTTTTAAATATTTTTTTAAAGATTTTATTTATTTATTTGACACACAGAGAGAGAAATCACAAGTAGGCAGAGAGGCAGGCAGAGAGAGAGGAGGAGGCAGGCTCCCTGCTGAGCAGAGAGCCTGATGCGGGCCTCGATCCCAGGACCCTGAGATCATGACCTGAGCCGAAAGCAGAGGCTTTAACCCACTGAGCCACCCAGGGGCCCTGTGCATCCATTTCTTACTACAGTGTTCATGACTTAATTTCCCTCCCACTGTGGTCTACGTCCTTTAAAAAAAAAAAAGAAGACAAGGATAAAAGTGAAGTGCTCTAGCCAAAGTATACACCCCAAAAAAGGGGGCAGCATTGGGGGGGAGAGGCTGGAAAGGGTCATTCATTTCACCCCTGGGAGAGACACCTCATTTCCCGTCCCCCCGGGTACCGTCACCTCAAGGCCTCCCCTTGCTAGGTTTACGTAAGTACCCCTTCACCAGCCTGAAAACCCTCTTACTAGCTCCCCTTGAAAAAGAGAGCAAGGCTGCACCTAGCAGGAGGTTGACTTCCCCTTTGTTTGGGTTTAGTAAGGCAATATGCAGAGCGAGAGTGTGGATGGGGGCTCATGAACTCGGTAATCCTTTCCAAAGTCATGCATGTGCACACGCAGGTTTTAATCTCTACGATCTGCCAAAACCCCAATCTGTTAGTTAAGCACTAAAGGTGTTGGATTTGGGAGATAAAAGCTATGAATGACACCCATTGTTTCCTTAAAGCTGGCAATTAAGTGAACTAAAATCCAGATTTCTCGTGAAGCTTGTACTCCCCAAAGCACTGATTCTCATGACTAGAGCCAATCAAGTAGTCGAGAATGACAATCTGACAGCCAATTAATGGTCCCCTCCCCTTGCTGAGACTAGGTGAAATTCATTTAAGAAAGGTAAGACAAGGGGCACCTGGGTGGCTCAGTCAGCTGAGTGTCTGACTCTTGATTTTCAGCTCAGGTCATGATCTCAGGGTCATGGGTTCGAGCTTCTAGTCAGCTCCGCTTAGCAGAAGCCTGCTTGAGATTCTGTCTCCTTCCTCCTCTGCAGCTCCCCCCCCCAGCTCACCTGCACTCTCTCTCTCTCTCTAAAATAAATAAAAAAAAAAAAAAAAAGGAAGGCGGCACCTGGGTGGTTCAGTGGGTTAAGGCCTCTGCCTTCGGCTCGGGTCATGATCTCGGGGTCCTGGGATCGAGGCCCACATCGGGCTCTCTGCTTCCTCATCTCTCTCTGCCTCTCTGCCTACTTGTGATCTCTCTCTCTCTGTGTCAAATAAATGAAAAAATCTTTAAAATAAATAAATAAAAAATAAAAAAAGGAAGGAAGAAAAGAGAAGAGAAAAGACAAGACAAGACGGGAGAGGAAGAACATAGACACCTAGGGGTAAAGAAGGCTCCTCATTTGGACCCCATTGAGGCAAGACTCCCTGCATTCCAGTTTGTCCTGTGGGCCGGGCACAGAGCTCCCAAAGCCCCAAGTAGGGCCTGAGCACAGAGTGCATCCTCACCCAGTTCAGCAAGGCCAACAGCCTTATGTTATGGAGCAAAAACGCACCGGTGAGGAGCCGGAGGCACACGGGGCATGGGAAAGTGGAGAGAAGCCAGGAGAGGCTGAGCGGCAGGCCAGGCGAGACGAATGGGCTCGTGATGCTGGCCATACGCTGTCAGTATAAAGTCTCGTCTCTTTTTGCGAAGTTTCAAGCGGGAATGTGCACAACCAGACTGAATCCTATGTTTCAAAGGCAAACAAGTTCTACTCCCCGTGCCAACAGGAATTCACCCAGGCACGGGGAAGTGAGCCCGCTGTCGTTAGCGAGGGGGCCTGGGCCGTGCACCCCGGCCGGATGTGGATGTTGGCCAGCCCACTGCAAACCAAAGGAGGAAAGTACGCTGTGCTCCCCTCAGACCAGAATGAGGTTAGTTAGCAGTGTTTTTTCTTCGTCTTTGAAGAGTTACTCAACCCAGTGAGTTCATTCTGCATACTCCCTTTGTACATGGAAATTCAAGCAAGACGCACTTTTTAAACTACTCCCTCTAACCTCACCGACCCAAAACAAAGGTACCCCAACCGGAACGGAGAGCAGCGTAGGAATAGAGGACAAATGACAAGGGCGACGGAGACTTGCACTCAGATGCAAGGGGCTTCAGGACCCAGTGGGGAAAGGAGGAGGGAAACAGAAGTTAGGCGAGGCTGGGGCGAGGAGGGCAAGGCAATGAGAGCTCCACAGTCAGGCATTCGCCCCAACTCCCAGGCTGCACAGAGGATCCCAGGTCCGTGGGCAGAAGGGTACGTAGGAAGCCTATAGCTTCCCTGTCCCCCCATATGCTGATGCCTCCCTGATCAATGAGCCACCAAAGGGCTCCCAGGCCAGTACTGAGCAACTCCAAGCCTTGCTTGGGGGGGGAGCCCGGGGAGCAGGGGGAGCCTGGAGTCTGAGATAACCATGAGCTTGCCCCAAACTTGGGCAGCTGCCAGGCAGCCTCACCACCTGGGGTGACCCAGTGTCTGGGCCACTCGCCTGCAAAACAAGTCATCCTATCTTGGGTTTCTTCTCGCAGATCCAAGTTACGACTTCGAGCGACCTCGGCAACACCCGGCCGACGGTTCACGACCATCTAACTTCTCACAAGTCTCCGGAGGATGCCCCTTCGTGTCTCTGGGGCTCTTCTTTTGCCTTCCCTTCTTCGAGGAAGATAGGAAGGCACCTCCCAAACCCGAAGCCTGGGGCTATCCGTGTGTATTTCCACGTCTGCCGGAGCTCGGTCCTCCCTGCAGCTCCCACCCAGTGGCTGGAGAGAATGGAGGAGGGATGGAGGGAAGGAGATGGGAACGGCTGAGAAAGGAGGGGTGCGTGAAATCGCAAAGCAGGGGTGGGAGGGAATGGGTGGGTGGACGGGGGATGGGGGGCGCAGAAAACCCTCATCTGGGCAAGAAAAACTTCCCTAGCTGCCCCAGCCTACAGGTGGAAAAGGTCCTGGGGTCTCGGCCTTCCCCCACCTCCTAAGCCCGGGGCGGGGGGGGGGGGGCGTCTGTTCCTGTGTGGGAGCTGATATGAACAGTGATGAAGAATGATTAATGGGACTGTGTT
>LNAC01000045.1:1009168-1027715 GCA_002007465.1 Ailurus styani | reverse complement strand
TAGTAGCGGCGGCAGCCACGTAGGAACCCGGGCGCCCGCCGCCTCTGCGTGCAGGTTTACACCTTTGCTTCCCGTGGAAACGCGGCGGGCGATGGCAGGGGGAGCTGGATCCGCGCCCCCTGCCCCTCCAGGCTTTTGTTCCGAGCGCGCCGTGACCGTGCTCATCCCTCGTAAACAAGTGCGCTGCCCGCACGACTCGGATTTCCTCCAGGATCCCCAACGCCTTCCCGAACCCAAAATGAGGAATCTCGGGAGGCAGGAGCTTGGGGGCTGGGNTAGGGAAGGGGAAGCGTTTACCCAACACTACCTGTTGAGCAGCCAGATAAAAGGCGTCGGCTTTTAATGCAAACTTAACCCCTGGTACGACATCAGAGTTGGAAGGAGGATTCGGTCCTAACCAAGTTCCCTTCTTGAGGGACTCCCCGCTGAATGAGTGTGGCGAGACCCCCGTCGGGGCTCTGAGATGGGGGCGGGGGGGCACGGCTGTCATTAATCCGGTTGGGGGCTCTCTGACCCATCTGAAAAGCCACCCAGAGAAACGCCTCTCGTAAATAGATCGAATGGTAAATAGGCTATATCATCTACTACTCACAGGTTAGGAGGCACTAGCCTCCTTACGACTAAGCTTGTGCGATTCTGTCAGTCTGATTGTCCCCATTTTCCAATATTGAGTTTTATTTATTTATTTATTTTTAGAGAGAGAGCACAGTGGGGAGGGGCAGAAGGAGAGAGAGTTTCAAGCAGGCCCCGGGCTGAGGGGTGAGCTGACCAGGGGCTCAATCCTACAAGCTGGATTACCTGAGCCAAAACGAAGAGTGGAACACCTTCACCCACTGCGCCCCCCTCAGGCGCCCCCCAACATGACACGTTTTTCAAATGTTTTTCTTGCTGTGCTTTGGGGCTGTGCCCACACCCACCCCCACAATTTCTGCAAGGCCCGTCCAATCGCTTTACTGTGTCTGATTCAACAATCAGATTTGAGGACAGTAACATGGGGTGGAGGAAGGGGGAGCTGTATGACCAGCGCCGGCACCTGCGAGGTAAGATGGTCAACAAATGTCTGGTGAAGGAGTAGGGAACTCACTTTGGAGTCATAACCATTCTGAATCTTCTTCTAGAAAAGATTTTGGAATTTCCCCAATGTTGTTTTAAGAGAGTCCGATGTTTTAAAAAATATTAGGATGCTGGCTCTGTATGAAAATTTGGAAGACCCTTTTTTATGGGATAAGCTAAATTTCAGAGTCGGTTCATCAAAGTCTCTTCATGGCCAAAAAAAAAAAAAAAGCTTCAGGCACAAAAATGGTGGAAGATGTTTACAATAAAATAGAGATCTTTCTTTCCTTTTAATTATCCTCTCAGGGTAGAGGTCAGAAAAAGGGTGAAGAAGACAGAAAATCCAGGCCCATTAAATCTTTTTCAAGCCTGATGCCTGGGTTTGATTCAAGTTCACTGCTAATTCCATCAGCTGGGATGGATGCCAAAGAGAAGTCCAAATCCTATGCGTGCCTGGGCTTAGGAGCTGGTGTTTGAACTACGGGTCCTATTCTCTGAAATGGTCTTGTTTGGGAAGGAATAACCTCCAGAAATTCCGTTATGTGAGACAAATTAGTACCCCAAACAATCTATTGTTCTCATAATAGATATGCAGAAAATGTCTGGTTGAAAAGCAGTAGTCCAGCATTCAAGATTCGCTCCGAATTATCTAAACTAGATTTCTCATCCTCCCGTGGGATCTCCCTGGCACTACATTTCAGCTGTCTTCATCCGGAATCGGGCTTCCTCACCTCAACCTCCATTTATGCCACACCCACCCCCAGTCCGCTGCCTCCCACCCATCTCTGCCCAGTGCAGATGTCCCCCTTCCCATGATGCCCTCCCCCGTCAGGCAGCTACAAGAGGCTCATCACTGTCCCCGTCTCTTACCCTAGATCATTCATTTCACATTCTCCTTATGCTCTGCATTACTTACCATGAGGCTCTTTCTTCTCTCTTAGACTCCCTGAAAACAGAAGCTGTGTCTTAGTTTACATTTTATTTGCCCCAGGGCACCTAATACAGTGCCCAAGACATGGTCGTTGTCCAAGAAATATTTGCTGAACAAATGAATGAACATAAGGGTTCGCTGATTCTCCAGTGAGTAGAGTTTCATGGCTCGTGACTGCGATACTCCGTCTGTTCTGGGGAAAGACATGTCTAATAAGTTTCCAGAAGTCTTTGCAGTTATGTTGTTGGTTGCCTTGCGGGGGTGGGAGGGGAGGATCAACAAACTAAACTTCCTGTCTTGCCACGGTTGAGCCATTGTCTACTTTGGATGAGTTAACCCTTTAAAAAACATGACCAGCTACGGCGGGCTGGAAAGTCACAACAAGCTTTGTCCGTGGACTTGCCCCCGCCGCTTCCTTCCTTCCCATCTTCCTGCCCCGTCTCCTCCCTCCAGATGGCCGGCGACTGTCTCTGTGCTCTCCCAGAACAGCCAGCTCGGAGACCCAGCTGGAAGCAGTCAAAGACAATTAGAAGTAATCAGGCTGGCACGGGCTGGAAATGAAAGTTGGCTGGAGGGGGTGAGGCAGGCAGAAGCTGGCTGGTGACTTGGGCAGGGGACACGGAGAGCAAAGCGAAGACAGCAGGCATGAACACACGCTGCCTGGAAGACGTTTTGTGAACGCTGTTCTCATTAATTCTCCCCAAGCAAAGCTTCCAATAAATACTAGAGGCAGGATTTGCACCCGTGTCCCCAGAGTTCACGGCCACCGCGCTTCCTTCACGACCCCCCCGCTGTTGAATGTCACAGTGCAAGGCTGAGGAAGGAAGGATTCCTCCGAAGGAAAGGCGTGTGTGGAAGCAGCCTGGTGTGGTGCTGGTGAGCAGGCTGCCGACAACACCCCGCAATGAAGTACTTCTCTGAAAATGAATCGTGACTCACCACTTCTCTGTGCCTCGGTTTCCTTCATCTGTAGAGCTGGGAGATTAAGGAGGCACGGAGATTAAATGAGATGATGTACATGAGGCATCCAGCCTGGTGCCTGGCACTTATCAGCATAAGGGGACCTTTATCAATACTTCTTTCCATACCCTCATCACAACACTGAGGGAAGTCATTTGAGAATGCCCCAGAATTCCACCAGCCCAATTGTCCCTGTTACTGAAGAACTCAAAGCATTTTCTCCAGGTTGGATCTCTTCCCTGAATCCAGAGTCGTGTAGCTTCCACGCCCAAGCCAAAACCATCTCTTAAAAATGGGATTCGGCTCACAGCACTTCCCCACCCCAAACCCTTTGACGGGCCACCACCAGGAAAAGATACCCCAAGTGACTCATCCTGGTGGCGCCTCCCTCTTCAGCGCCTGGCCTCCCGAGACCAGCTGGGCCTCCCGAGACCAGCTGGGCCTCCCTCGCACTCTTCCTTCAAGCCACCGAGCTCTTTCCACGTCAGAGCCTTTGCCCTCGCTGCTCCCTGCACCAGCAACACATTGCTTCTAGAACTTGGAATGGTCTGTCCCTCGCTTCATTCAGGGCTCCGCTGTCTCGATCCTCTACCCACCCCCCATAACCTGCTCAGCATTTCCTTGTGCCATTCACCTGCAGCTGCAAGAAAAGGGCATATTAGCTTACGTGTTTTACTGTGTCTCGGTCCCTCTAGAATTTTAGGTCCACCAAGCAAGGACTTTTCTGTCTCCCAACCCCCGTGCACACCTGCTCAGCAACACCTCTGGAACGTCCCGTAACTCCTGATCTGCTTGCAAGAAAGGAGAGAGCCCTGGACTTTGGTTGGCATGGCACCTGGAAGGCGATGGAGCATGGACCACTGGACCAAGCCCGCCCTCCTCCTGATGGTGTTCGGGACGGAAAAGTCCACCGTTCGAGCAAAATGCTGAAGGCTGCCCCTAGGAGAGCCGGGCTGTTTCTATGATTGTTTTCCATCAGTCCTCAAGAGCCCAAAGTCCCGGTATTTCAGGACAAAACTGGTATCCACCACCTCCAAGCTGTAGGGGAGCCCAAGCCTTCAGGACCCCACTCTTTGCGGTTTGCTCCTTCCCTCCACATTCCAGACAGAGGCTATTGAGAAGGAATGCTTCCAAGAGACCCTCACAACATAATCCTCTGGACTGGTTCTCTTTGCATGAATTTCTCATTTGGAAGTGGCTTCCCGGATTGCATCCAGTCAACGGCGGCATCCTTCCCATGACCGACGAAGCATCCTGCCTACGAGGGACCTGTGCTCCTTCCCTTGTCTCTTCATGTCTGACCTCACTTCCTCTGTTCATGCTATCCCACCACGCTGGCCTGCACACTGCTCCCCACACCTGCTGGCCCGCTCCCACGGTGGGCCCTTTCCCTCATCGGCTCCCTGGAATATCTTTCTCCCAAACACCTGCAGAGCTGGCTCTCTCACCATCTGTGGTCTTTGCTGAGTGTCACCTGCACTGCAACCCTATGTCTGACCTCCTCATTTGCAATGCAAATTTCCCCCAAATATTTTCCCTTCTCCACTTGATTTTTCTCCATGGCCCTTAACACCATGTGACAAAACCTATGTCTCCCTTATTTATCTTGTTTGCTCTCTGCCTTCTTTCCTATAGAATAGAGGCTCCATCAGGGCTGGGCTTTTTCTAAAGTGCTTGTAGGCACTTAGGAAGAACTCCATACAAATTGGTTGTGGTTGAATGAATTTGTAATTCACAGGGTCTCCCACTGCAGAAGAGGAGACCATAATACACGAGAAAGTAGGGGGAGGGGGGGAGAGTTCTGCTGGAGAAAGCACGCGTCATAAAGACATATTTGAAAAAAAAAATCAATATTCATGCCACAAAGATAAATCTCCATACCAAGCTCCACATTTGTATTACAGCAGGAAGGGACAGGCTATTATTAGCCCTAAAGGTTGAAAAGGTATGGCTTCCATTTATGGATGCTACTGCCTGTCCATTTCTTCCTGGGGACAGGGCAGAACCAGGTGGCATCACCGGGTCTGCAGCAGGGCCTGGAGGGGGAGCACACTCACTGGGGCAACTCTCAGCTGTGACCAGCGGGTGGGGAGGCGGTGAGAGGAAGGGCAGGCTGGAAGTGAGCGGAGCCCCCAGTCACTAGAGGGGGCATTCCGGCAGGCTGGTTGCAGCGGAGAAGAGGCAGGCGCCCCCTGCTGGTTGACTCAGCTCAGCTTTTGCTCCTCGGTGGGAGAGGAGGCCCAAGCCCGACCCAGACAGAACACTCCTAGGCAAACCAGAGCCGTCCTCACCAGTTGGCTCTGTGACCCTGAGCAGGGCACTTACCACCTGTAATCATTAGTTTTTCTCCATCTCGAAGGAATAGCTCACAGGACAGGTGCAAGGATAAAATAAGGCAGACATAAGTGAGGGTGACCCAAAAATAGAGATGATCTTGGTTATTGTTGTCTTAAGTCAACGTGGAAAGTGTCCAGGACGTAGGTTAGAAAACAATGTATTTATAAATAAATAAATACATAAATACAGTGGAAGACATGGGGTATTTAGCGCCTCTTCCTTTCAAGGGGGTAGTTTGCTGGTGGTCATGGGCATGGCTGTAAATATCTCCAGGCTCTGTGTCCACTGTCTTAGGTCCATCCACGTGCCCCTTGCTCAGACCACCCTTAAGCCTGATCTTCCAGTTTTTCTCCTATCCCTCCCCACCCCCCAGGCATGTGATCCACCGATCAAGTCATTTGTTACTGCCCAGGGGTCTGTGTGCGTCGAGAGATAGATGGATGGTAGATATTCTCCATCTATACCAGGGAGATAACCAGGGGCACCATGGAAGCTCCACCCACTCAAAGGAATCCCCTTCCTGGCCGTCTACAAGGCCAGTCCGTGGGCAGCCAGAGCGCAGTCACGGTCTATTTTGGGCGGGTACCCACACACACACCATCCAAGAACCAAGCTCGTGCTTCTTCCTCCTCCATCGGTGTGTCATAGGGGGATCTCCCTTCCCAGTGCAGCCACCGGTGTGAGCAGGTGGAGAGCCGGTGGTAGAGACAACGACGCAGGTTATGGAGGTGAGCTGCGTGCCTGCGTAGCTTGCATGGGCCCTCCCCCTGCTCGCGGTCACTTCTGGAGGCGGCACATCTAACCTGCCCTGGAGGCTGCTGATCACAGGCAGTCTTCTAACCTGATGACTCGGACAGAATCCGGCCTATGATGAGCAGCTCTGGAGGTCTGGTCCCTGGGTGTCCCAGGTCCAGATGCTCTATCTCTGTTGGGGTCTAGGAGCAACGCACCCTGAGCTCTTTCCTAAGGAAGGTGAAATTCCCCCCTACAATGGCATGGCCACTCTGCACTAGGATTCTCCCACTGGGACCTATAGTAAGCAGCTCACAGTGGTCTCTGCCCCCCACTGATGTCTCTGGGAACCTAAGTTCTGCTGGCTCGAATGGCCCAAGCAAGCGAGCATGCTTGCACCGTATTCTGGATCTCCTCCACATCCATCCCCTGGGCCTGGCGGCTGGCAGGCTTCGGTGTAACCCAGCCTATGGGTTGGAAGAATGTTCCAGGCATGGAAAATGCCACCTCCAGGAATGATAGGACCTACAAACATTGTGCTTCCTTCTTTGTGGTGGGAGATGGGAGAGGCAATCACGTGTCCTTTATCATGGAGGGCTCATGCCAGCAGTCCTCAGACCACTAGATTCCTACCGTGATGTCGCGTTCCTCTGAAACACGGAACGTATCTTCCATGCTCCGGAGCTCGTGTGATACGTCAGTGCTCCCACTGCACTTGCTGCTTCTTGCTCGTCTATTTGATTGGCATGAGGCATTGCTACAGTCCTCTTCAGGGAGTCCTGTTCAGACTATATATGACAGAGAGCGGGACAGTTGACCCAAAGGAAAACTATAAATATATACTATTATCTGTTCTAAATGAATAAAAATTGTGGGGTTTTTTCTCCTTTCCCATAGTGATGGAAAAGAATACATTCATCAAATCAAGGGCCATGTACCATGCACTGAAGACTGCGTTCATCTGCTTTAGTAAAAAATACCAGACAAGACATAGTATCACCAATTTGTGTTACTTCTGGCTGGGTCCGCAGTGATCCACTGTCATGGTCCAGGATCTAGTGGTTCTTGCTGAGGCCAATCTCGTGAATTAAATGGGATATGTTGGGGCCATCATATCTGCATCCTTCAAGTCCTTAAGGTTGGAACTAATCTCTTGTATTCTTCTTGGGATGCACAACTGTCTTGGCCTTCCCCAATACAATACCTCTTACCCCACGGGCCAAATAATGTGGTTGTGGCAGTTACCACATAGGCCCATTCCAATTGTACATGTAGAAACTGGAAGCATCAGCACATGAGTCCGTGGATATGGTGGACCCACAGCGAGCTGGACGTGGGCCAAGACTTCATTATTATCTTACTCCCATACACCTCCGCTGTAACAGAAGACCCATGATGAGGTTCTAGGTGTCTGGATAACAATTCAGACCTAAAGAGTCATTGAATTATTTGGGCATTTCCCTGTATTAACTATCTGTTACTGTGAAACAAACTGCCCCCAAACTTAGTAGCTTAAAGCAGCAATAAATATTCCTTATCTTGCAGAGTTTCTGCAGAGAAGGAATCTGGGAGTGACTTACCTGGGAGACTCTGGCCCAGGATTTCTCTTTAGGTTGCAGACAAGTGGGCTGGGGGGCACCTGGGTGGCTCAGTCGGTTAAGCAGCTCCCTTCGGCTCAGGTCATGATCCCAGAGTTCTGGGATCGAGTCCTGCATCGGGCTCCCTGCTTGGAGGAGAGCCTGCTTCTCCCTCTCCCGCTGCCTGCTGCTCTGCCTACTTGTGCTCTCTATCTCTCTGTCAAATAAATAAATAAAATCTTTAAAAAAAAAAAAAAGATGTGGGCTGAGGCTGCAGTCAGCTGAAGGCTTGCCTGGCGCTGGAAGATCCCATTCCGAGAGGCACATCTGGGAGGTTCATGCCGGCTGTTGGCAGGAGGCTTCTGTTCCTGGTCATGTAGGACCTCTCTAAAGGGCAGTTCGACTATCCTTCTGCCAAGCCAGTTGCCCTCCCCCAAATGCGGTGATATTTAAGAAAGGGCAAGGTGGGAGCCTTAATATCTTTCTCCCCCTATTTTATTGTTTTAATTGACAACTTAAAATTGCAATCTATTTAAGGACTACAATTTGATGGTTTTATATATGTTAAACACTGAAATGCTCAGTACAGTCAAATTAATAAACACACCCATCATCACACACACTTGCCTTCGCGTGTGTGTGGTTAAGATCTCCCCTCTTAGCAAATTTCAGGTCTACAATACAACATTGTTAGCAATCATTACATTGTGGTCCGTCAGACCTTCAGAACTTATTTATCTTGTATAAACGAAATTTCGTACTCCTTGACCAACTTCTCCCCATATTCCCCTCCCCCGGCCTCTGGTAACTACCATTCCACTCTCTGCATCTATGAGATTGACGATTTTAAATTTCCCATATAAATGACAACATGCAATATTTGTCTTTCGGCATCTAGCTTATTTCCCTTAACATAATGTCTTCCAGGTTCATCTATATTGTTGGAAATGCCAGGATTTCCTTTTTGTTTATGGCTGAATAAATTCCATTGCCTATATGCACTTCACTTTTTTTATTCATCCATGCATTGTTTCCATATCTTGGCTATTTTGAGTATTGTCGAAATGAACATGGGAGTGCAGATATCTCTTCAAGCTAGTCATTTCATGTCCTTCAGATATACAACCAGAAGTAGTATTGCTGGATCATAAGGCACCTCTGGTTTTCTTTTGTTTTGTTTTGTTTGAGGAGCCCCCATACTGTTTTCCATCACAGCTGCACCAATTTACATTCCCACCAACACTGCACCTTTTCTCCACATCCTCCCCAACATTTGCGATCTTTTGTCTTTCTGAAAACAGCCATTTCAACAGGTGTGAGATGGTATCTCATTGTGATTTCAAGTTGCATTTCCCTGGTGATGAGTAAAACTGAGCACTTTTTCACGTACCTGTTAGCCATTTGTACATCTTCTTTTGAGAAATGTCTATTCAGGTCCTTTGCTCACTTTTTAAAAGATTTATTTATTTGAGAGAGAGAGAGAGAGCGCGCTCACACACAAGCAGGGAGAGGGACAGAGGGAGAGGGAGAGAGAATCTTTTTTTTTTTTTTTTAAAGATTTTATTTATTCATTTTGACACAGAGAGAGGGATTACAAGTAGGCAGAGAGGCAGGCAGAGAGAGAGAGGAGAGAGGGGAAAGCAGGCTCCCTGCTGAGCAGAGAGCCCGATGCAGGCCTCGATCCCAGGACCCTGGGATCATGACCTGAGCCGAAGGCAGCGGCTTTAACCCACTGAGCCACCCAGGCGCCCGGGAGAGAGAATCTTGAGCAGACTCTGTGCTGAGACCAGAGCCTGATGTGGGGCTTGATCCCATCACCTTGAGATCATGACCTCAGCCGAAACTAAGACTCAGATGCTCAACCGACTGAGCCACCCAGGCACCCCTTCCTTTGCTCATTTTTAAATAAGATTATCTGTTTCTTTGTTGTTGCGTTGCATGAGTTCCTTATATTGCCAAGATTAACTCTTCATGAGATACAGAAACCATATTTTCTCCCATTCTGTAGGCTGCTTTTTCATTTTGTTGATTGTTTCATTTGCTCTAGAGAAGCTTTAGTTTGATGCAGTCCCATCTGCCTATTTGTACTTTTGTTGCCTATGCCTTTGATGTCATGATCCAAAAAAATCATTCCTCAGCTTGTGAGACCCAGTATCCCAGGAGAATGCTGCCAAATTGATGAGCTCCTCCTTATCCAACTTTCTGTTCCGCTCCCCCTGATCCAGCACCTGCAAATCCAGGACCTTCCATTCCAGTGCTGCAAATAAAGCGCATGTTGGCTAGGTCCTACAGCTTCTTCAACATATGGTCTCATTGCTCCCTTATTCAGACCAGCACTTCACCAGCTCTGTTATGCTGTGACTTATCCCTAGTTACTGGCCTCTTGGCCAGGAGGGGAGATTGGACCAAGGCTCTGTGTCATCCTCAAGCAAGAGGGAGGCTCTAATCCTTAACAGGGAGACGAGACTACAATAGTAAAGATAAATGAGTTCTCCAGTGCCAACATGGAGACGAAAAGTAAAAGAAATCTGGAAACAACACGCCGTTTTTAGATCAAAAGTGTAAAATTCAACGTAACAACCAATCTCAAAAGAGAAGCAATGAAAATAGGCATGTTGATACTTATACAAACAAATCTAAATGCACAATAGCCAGTTCAGAGCCCAGACTTGTAGCAAAAAAAAATGTATTAAAGATTTCAATAAGGTCTACCTTGCTTAAAGTCAAAATTACAGCTTTTCAGTGACACAGTACATAGTACAAACAAAAATAGACATAAAATAAATCTTTGGTGACTTACCAATGGTGTGCATTTGCCTCTAAGAGAAGGCTGAAGATTATCAGGGAATAAATGCCCCAGCACCAAGGTTAAAGCAAAAACTCAATGGAAATAGGCTACAAGGAAATACTGGGCATTCCCTCCCCCCCCCCATTTCATCCTCAGGAAAAAGAAATGTGAGAAGGAGCTATCATTCATGAGACAATGAAGTATTTCTGTTTCAATTTACTTATGCCATCTATGAGTTTCTGGGCTTCCTGGAATTTTAATTAATAATAAAGATATTTTGGGGGCACCTGGGTGGCTCAGTCGGGTAAGCGTCTGCCTTCGGTTCAGGTCATGATCTCAGGGTCCTGGGATCAAGCCCCGCATCGGACTTCCTGCTGTGGGGGGAGGGGCAGGGAGCCTGCTTCTCCCTCTCCCTCTGTCTGCCACTCTGACTACTTGTGCTCTCTGTCTCTTTCTCTGTCAAATAAATAAATAAAATCTTTTTTAAAAAAAAAGAAGAAGAAAGATATTTTGGAAATATTTTTCATAACTTTCGCAAACTCCAAGTAGGATCAGACAACTATGACGTGGACCTGAAACGTGGTGTGGGGACCCTGGAAACGTGTGGAACTCTTCACAGGTGGCAGGAGACACACTCAATTGCAGGGTTTCATGGAATCACGAGTTATGGATATAAGCCATTATCACTACAGAGGGAAAGTTCTTGGCCAAGGGCCTTCTGGATCCTATAAAAGTGACAGGAAGTAATACAAACACTCCTAAGTATCCAAGGTTATCCTTCAGAGCCCAAACATCCCAGAAAGCCTGCTGACCTCACCCAGCTAGGATACCTTGTTTCAAATGCGTACTCCTTGAATTATTCTAGTTCCAAGGTCCTTCCAAATACAAAGGGCAAATACCTTGGTATAACAGAAATTTGCCTCGTCTGATTTAAAAAAAAAAAATTGTTGCCTGAAACTGTTGAATGAACATAAGTGAACTAATTTGAACTGATCTGAAAAAAGTTATTTTTCAATGTTTTATTTGTTTTTGTTTCATTGACCTATTTTATTGACTTTACTAACTTACCAAAAGAACATATCTATTTTCGTCTCTGTTCTTACGCTTTCAAATCTTTTCTATTAATCTTATTTGTATATTTATGCTAGTTAAAAATATATATTTTTTTATTAGTTCCATGGGTAGAATTTAGTAATTCAAAAAGAATCTTCAATCATTAGTTATTTTACCTTTCTCAACTCAATTTACACCCCTTTCATGCACAGATTTCCACCTTCTTCCCAGAGCCCAGAGAAGTAACTGGGAGAAAGTGCCAATTTCCCTCGGGTACTGGTGAGGAAATGAGAAAGCAAGATTTGAGCCCATAGTCACAAACTCAATTATGGAAAGCTGTAGCTGAACCAACATTGAAACTATGTCAGAGGATTCTTCATGATGCCAAAAATCACATAACCAACACAGAAAGAGGACGCGTTAAAAAGGGAACTTAGGGGCGCCTGGGTGGCTCAGTGGGTTAAAGCCTCTGCCTTCGGCTCAGGTCATGATCTCAGGGTCCTGGGATCGAGGCCTGCATCGGGTTTTCTTCTCAGCAGGGAGCCTGCTTCCTCCTCTCTCTCTGCCTGCCTCTCTGCCTGCTTGTGATCTCTCTCTGTGTCAAATAAAATAAATAAAATCTTTAAAAAAGGGGGGGAACTTAGAAAGACATAGCTGGAAACCCCTACACAACGAAGCTCTCGATCGTGCCCATTCGAGACTGGCATCAGGAACGGAGACAGTACCATTGAAAAGGAACCCAGGCACAGAGGGGTCATCTGCGACTGCAATAATCCTGCCAAAGAAAATGACTGTAGATCATCTCGATGAATGCAGAAAAAGCATTTGACACAATTCCACATCCATTCGTGATAAAAGCTTCCAACAAACCAGGGATAGAGGGAACATATCTCCATATAATAAAGACCATGTATGACAAGCCCACAGCTGACATCACACTCAACAATGAAAAACTGAAAGTTTTTACTTTAAGATCAGGAACAAGACAAAAATCTCCATGCACCATAGCACTAGACAAAGTAATAAGCAGAAAAGGAAGGAAGGAAGGAAGGAAGGAAGGAAGGAAGGGAGGGAGAGAGGGAGGGAAAGGGAAGGGAAAAAGAAAGAGAAGGCCTCCAAACCAGAAAAGAAGAATAAAACTTTATTTGCAGATGATTATACATAGATGATATATTGTATATGGGAAACTCTAAAGGCTGCATCAAAAACTTTAGAACTCATAAAAAATTCAATAAAGTCATAGGATGCAGAATTAATGTATACAAATCAATTAATGCATACAAACCAACGTATACAAATCAATCTCTAATCGTACACAGTTTAGTGATCTCTAGGAGTACGGAAGTTGTCGTCCATCAATAAAAATCACAAAGTTGGTTTTTAAAAAAGGTATTGATGAAAGAAATTGAAGAAGACATAAATAAATGGAAAGATATTTCATGCTCATGAATTGGAAGAATTAATATTATTAAAATGTTCATGTACCCTACATAATCTACAGATTCAATACAAGCCCTTTCACAATTCCAATGGTAATTTTCACAAAAATAGGGAAAACAATTCTAAAATTTATATGGAACTACAAAAAGACCATAAATAGCTAAAGTATTCTTGACAAAGAAGAACAAAGCTAGAAGAATCACGTTCTCTGATTTCAAAGTATATCGCATAGATATAGCGATCAAAACAGTACAGTATTGGCATAAAAATGGACACATAGATCCGTGGAACAAAACAGACCCCAGACATAAACTCATACATATATGACCAATTAATGTATGACAAAGGAGAGAATATGCAATGGGGAAAGGATAGCCTCTTCAATAAATGGTGTTGGGTAATCTGTATAGCCACACACAAAGAAAGCAACTGGACCGCTGTCTTACGCCATACACAAAAATCAACTCATGATGGATTAAAGACTTGAAGATAAGAAACCATAAAAATCCTGGAAGAAAAGATAAGCTGTAAGCTCCTTGACAATGGTCTCGGCATCGATTTTTTTGGATCTGATACCAGAAGCAAAGGCAACAAAAACAATAATAGATAAATAGGACTACCTCCAACTTAAAAAAGCTTTTGTACAGCAAAGGAAACCATCGACAAAATGAAAAGGAGCCTAAAGAATGGGAGAAAATATTTGCAAACAACGTAACTGTTCGGGGCTAACATACAAAATATGGAAAGAACTCATACAACTAAATAGCAAAACAAAACACAACAAAAAAACACAACTGACTTGAAAATGGGCAGAGGAACTAGACAGGTATTTTTCCAAAGAAGACATACGAATGGCCAACAGGTTCAGGAAATGATGCCCAGCATCGCTCATCATCAGGAAATGCAAATCAAGACTACAGTGAGATATCATCTCACACCTGTTGAAAGTGGTTAAAATCAAAAAGACAAGAGATAATAAATGTGGGTAGAGATGTGGAGAGAAAGGAGCCTCGCGTGCTGTTGGTGGGAATGCAAACTGGTGCAGCCACTCTGGAAAACAGTACGGCGGCTCCTCAAAAGACGAAAACTAGAACCACCGTATGATCTAGCAAATCTCCTTCGGGCCCTATATCTGAAGGAAGTGAAACCAGCTATCTTAAGAAATATCTGCATTCCCATGTTCATTGCAGCGCTGTCTATAATACCCAAGACATGGAAACAACCTAAGTGTCCATCAACAGATCAATGAATAAACAATGAGATTATATATTATGTAACACATTATTTAATAATATATTGTATTATTCACCATAAAAAGAAGAAGGAAATCCTGCCATTTGAGACAACATGAATGGACCCTGAGGGAATTGTGCTAAGTGAAACAAGTCAGACAGAGAAAGACAAATACTATATGATTTCACTTATGTGAGATCTAAAAACAAACAAACAAACAAACAAACTCATAAAAACAAAGAGATTGGTAGTTGGAGAGGGAGGGTCGGCAGGAGAGGGCTGAAAGTGATCAAAAATACAAACTTCCAGTTATAAGATAAATAAGTCCTGGGGATGTAATGTACCACTTTGACTGTAGTTAACAGGACTATATTGTATATTTGAAAGTTGCTGGGGCACCTGGGTGGCTCAGTTGGTTAAGCGACTGCCTTTGGCTCAGGTCATGATCCCAGAGTCGCAGGATCTAGTCCTGCATCGGGCTCCCAGCTCCATGGGGAAGTCTGCTTCTCCCTCTGACCTTCTCCCCTCTCATGCTCTCTCTCACTCTCTCACTCTCTCTCTCTCTAATATAAATAAATAAAATCTTTTTTAAAAAGTTGCCGAGACAGCAGCTCTTAAAAATTCTCATCACTAGAAAAAAAAGTCAGTATATGCATATGAAGTACTAGATATTAACTAAACGCATTGTAGTAACCATTTCACAATATATACATACGTCAAATCATTACGTTGTACACCTTAAATGAATACAATGTCATATGTTAATTACCTTTCACTAGAACTTGGGAAAAAGAAAATTACTATAAATCATTTTATTTTTAATATAAAACTTGGAGCCTTTAGTATTTTATCCCACTGATAGTGTTTGCTCTAAAGGAGATGGATTAGATATAGAAACAGATAGATGTAAGTTTTAGACACCATCCTCCAGATACATTAAAGAAGTTAGGCATCACACTAGCTAAGCTAAATATGACATACCGTGAAACCAATCGATTCATAGAATGTGCAAATTCTAAGCATCTAGCACTTAAAATCGAAGTTTAAGGAGAGCTTGATTACACGTAGGTCACAACTTGTAAATGCAGGTATAACTGTGTGATATATGACATAGTTACGATACAATATTTGAAAGCATGCTTCTTTACTCTGCAACTTTAGTGAGACTATAAAAATTAGATTATGCAATCAGTATAACACCCATCATTAATATAGCTAAAGGTGTGCAAACTGGTTGATCGCTGACAAGATTAAAACTCATGGGCTACTATCAGATTCTAAGGGATAAGGCATCATACCACCGTCATGAAACTAAAAACGTGAATTTTCTCTTCCTGTACATCTAGACTCTGGGGCCTTGTTCAAGCAAGTTTGTCATTATGGGTAGTGTGCTAAAGTCACGCCTCTCACCACGCAATTTTCTTTGCCTCTTAGAACTGAGATGAATTGGTTTGCAGTGGGATTCAATTGCTCGGGACACACTCCATTTTAAATCTGAGCATTTTTGCAAAGATGTGATATTTTTAGAAAGCCTCCTGATACTTCTTTTCAGAAGCACTTCTGAATTTATTGCAATACCAACTATAAAGAAAAGCAAAAGCCATAAAGATAAACATTTAGAACAGATGAAAATACATTTATGCTTTATTGTTCTAGAGAAAATAAATCTATTTCAAAACATGCAACATGACTTTTGTTGAATGTTCAGGTTTGATTCCTCAGAAATGAGAAAATCATATTGTATGAATGTATGTCAGAGATCTTGGAAACATACATGCCTTTTGACCCAGGAATTTTACTTCTAGGAATTTATCCTTAAAAGAGTTCCTAGAAAAGTATTCAAAGCCACGCAACAAATACATTCATTGTAGTATTTGCTAATTGCAAAATACTGGGAAAAATCCAATTGCCTCACACCAGCAGATCAAATAAATAAAATACAGTACCTCCAAACATGTGCAGCTAACTACACAGCCCTGTTGTGGGGTAGAAGAAAAGTTGTGGCCATGGGAAAGTTCTAATATTAAGTGGAAAATATTATAATGTCAATTTATAATATTTTTTTGTATTTATGTATTTAGATTATGTATTTATAGAAGCAATCGTTGAGCAAAAGAGTATATGCAGATACAGTCCATATGTTGAAAAATAATGGACTCGTATTTTAATAGGGGCTATCTCTAGGGAGGCGAACAAGCAACATTTACCTTGTTTGGCTTGGGCTTTTCTGTGTGTGCTGTCAACAACCATTTGTTGAGCATCTTCTATGTACTGGGAACTGGGTTAGGTGCCGAGCATGTGAGATAGTCTGAAAACATCACCTGAAACTTTTTTTCCAGCTTTGTTTATAGACTGGACATATAAGACTGTGCAAATTTAAGGCATGCAATGGAATGATTCAGGGTATGTGTAATAGCAAAATAATTAACACAAGAAGGTTAGTTAACACCTCTGTCGTCTGACATAGTTACCTTGAGTGTGTGTGTGGTGAGAATGCTTAAGATGGATTCTTTAGCAACTTTCTTTTTTAAAAAAGTTTTATTTTTTTATTTGTCAGAGAGAGAGAAAGAGAGCACAAGCAGGGGAGTGGCAGGCAGAGGCACTGGGAGAAGCAGGCTCCCCGCTGAGCAGAGATCCCAATGCGGGACTCGATCCCAGGACTCTGGGATCATGACCTGAGGCGAAGACAGTCGCTTAACCAACTGAGCCACTCAGGCGTCCCTCTTGTAGCAAGGTTTCAAGTATATGGTACAGTACTGTTAACTCTAGTGATCACGCTGTACATGAGGTCCCCAGACCTCTTTAGAAAGCCTCCTGATATTTCTTCTCAGTTCTCTTAAAACTGGGAGTTTGTATGCTTTGACCACAACCACCCATTTCTCCCAACCCTAAACCCCTGGCAACAGTCACCCATCGACTTGCTTTTTGGATGAGTTTGGATTTTTTCTGATTCCATAATAAATGAGAGACAGTATTTTCTTTCTCCATCTGGTGTATTTCACCTAGCATCATGCTCACGAGGTCCACCCATGTTGTCCCCAGATGACAGAATTTCCTTTTTTTTTTTTTATGGCTGAATACCATTCTGTTGTACAAATGCCACATTTTTAAAAATCCATTTTTAAAATCTTTTCTGATTGAGAGCTCTATGTCCCCTCCACTTGAATCTGGGCTGGAAACTGCTTCCCCCACAGGAGAATGGCAGAGGCGGCATGCTGTGGCTTTTGAAACGAGGTTGTAAAAGGCCAAAACACTTCTGCCTGGCTCTCTCTGAATGCAAACTGTCCCAAGACTGTCCTTGAAAACTCCTTCTCGGGGCGCCTGGGTAGCTCAGTCAGTTAAGCATCTGCCTTTGGTTCAGGTCCTGATCCCAGGGTCCAGGGTCCTGCGTTGGGCTCCCTGGTCAGCAGGGAATCTGCTTCTCCCTCTGCCGCTCCCTCCGCTCATGCTCTCTCTCTCAAATAAATAAATAAATAAAATCTTTTAAAAAGAAAGAAGGAAGGGAAGGGAAGGGAAGGGGAGGGGAGGGGAGGGGAGGGGAGGGAGGGGAAAGGGGAAGGGGAAGGGAAAGGGAAAGGACTCCCTTGCCGTCACCGCGCTAGGAGACACCCAGGTCACAAAGGAGTCCATGTGTAGGTGCTGCTGGCAAAGTCTCAGTTGGACCCATTCTTCACCCACCCCAGCCCAGGCACCAGGCTGATGAGTGAGGAAGCCCCCTGAGAAATGTCTCCTGCAGCCTCGCCCTTTCAGCCCCCAACCTCGAGTCTTGCCAACCGAAGCCAACACTTGATAGAGGAGAGAACACCCATCCCCACGGTGTTTTTCCCAAATGCCTCACCCACAGAATGCGTGAGCACAATAAAGTGATTACTGTTCGATCCACTTTGTTCATTCAGCAGCAAAGATAACCAGAACAGCATGTAACCGTGAACGATACTCTGGTCAACAAGGTAGGGAACGAGAAAGACATCAAACGAGACAGTTACAGATGCTTGCAGGGAAAGAAAGGGAGAAGACGAGGGGGTTTCTCCATTGCATTTATCACGATCTGTGTCCTAGATCATTTATTTTACTGATTTATTTTGTCTATTGTATTCCTCAGGATTCTCCAGAGAAACAGAACAAATATAGTGTGTGTGTGTGTGTGTGTGTGTGTGTGCGTGCGCGCGCACGCGCGCGCACGCGCGCGCACATGAGAAAGAGTTTTATTATAAGGAATTGGCTCACATGGGGCACCTGGGTGGCTCAGTCGGTTGGGCATCCAGCTCTTGATTTTGGCTCAGGTCATGATCTCAAGGCCTGGGATCGAGCCCCACAGCGGGTTCTGTGGTTGATGGGGAGCCTGCTTGGGGATTCTCTCTCCCTCCCCCTCTGCTTCTCCCCTGATCTGTCTCTCTCCCTCTCTCTGTGTCTCTCAAATAAATAAATCTTAAAAAAAAAAAA
>LNAC01000045.1:914121-996100 GCA_002007465.1 Ailurus styani | reverse complement strand
AGGGAGGAAGGGAGGGAGGGAGGAAGGCAAGAAGGGAGGGAGGGAGGAAGGAAGGGAAGAAGGAAGGAAAATGGATTCATGGTTGCCAGTGGCTGGGGAAAGGAAGGAATGGAGAGGGACTGTTTAAGAGGTATGAGGTTTCTTTGTTGGGATGACAAAATGTTCTGAAATTGGATAGTGGCGATCACTGCACAATTCTGGAAATAGGCCTAAATCCACTGAATTGTATGCTTTAAAAGGGTGAATTTTATGAAAACTATATCTCAATTTTTTAAAAAGACTTTAAGGTATAAATGGGGAAACAGACAACCCTAAATACAATAATGCTTTGATTATAAAATGAAGAAAAGAAAGAGGTTATAATATAACTCTGATGTTTAAAAAACAAAACAACAATAATTGCAGAGCTTCCAGACCACAGTTTTCAACTCACATTGTCACTACATTTAAAGGGTGATCATCAGGACAGCCACTCCGCACTGGTACTAAACTAGATAGAAGAAAATGATTAATCTTTGGGACTGGTCTGTGGAGGTGTGGCATTTCTAGAGAGAAAGAGCCAAACCACAGTGCCCAGTAGGGAGGGAGGAAGGTGAAAAAGAAACCCAAGTTCACTCTTCTTCCACCCACTGTCCTCTTGCCAGTGCGTTCCACTGGCCAAACCCAGATGGAATCTGGAAGTCAAGGGAGTCCACTAACGTAGGCTGTGAGGATCATCTTTCTGAGACACTGAGCAAGCTGGAATGGAACTGGAGAGACCAATGAAGAATGCCCGGCACCCATTCTTATCATTTTGCATAGGATTTAAAGTCAGAGGAGAACCAGGTTGCCTGGATTGGACCTGGATTGGGCAGGGAAGGGGAGAGCATCTTGATTTGCTATCTCAGTAAGACATCAAGAAGTAAGTGAAGATAACTTTAGGAAAGCAAGACAAATGGGATTGTCGGACAGTGATGTCCACCACGGACATCTTCTAGAACTTTGTTTTAAAGACTTTGGTACTTTTGTCATCCCTAACAACGGACTACCACACCAGAATGAAAATGAAATGGATTGTAAAACCAACGGGCTCCTGCTCACCCTGATTATCACTGTCTGCAGAGTGACCTCTGCAAACAGCGAGGAAGGACTTGCTTGTCTCCTCGGACCTTCTGTGTCAGAGTGCATGTGGGTTGTGCATCTAACAGCCCAAGTCTAGATCACAGAGTTGCACTTCATGCCATCCCAGGGACATAGACACGCAGATCCTTTCTGCCAAGTGTGGGGGAAAGGGTGGGGATGATGAAGAAGACGGCTAGGTTTCCTTCCGCAGATTCCACTGGCCACTCTGAGCACAACTGTGGTGGGTATGAGCTCTGATCTGACCTGGGAGACTTTGAAATCTTTCTCTCTGGCAGTACTGTCCCATCAAGAGGAGGGTAAATAAAGTTCAGATAGTTAAATAAGCTCTGGTAGTGATTTCCAGAAATTGCTAAGCCCGGTAGAGGGTGGGAGCAGGCTGGCGTGGCTATCATTAAATTACCTGCCTTCACAGACTCAGAGAATAGACAGACACATAGACTCACAGAATCTGAGCGCAGGAGACAGTCTTAGAGATACTAAACACCTAATATTTGAGGGGTACTTATTATGGGTCAGGCACTCTCGAAGGGTTTTACATGAAATCATCCAACAGCCCCATTTTGCTGATAACGAACTAGAGCACACAGTGGTCGTTAAAGCAATTTGTTGATGATCCCTCAAGTAGTATGTGGTTAATCCAGGATCAAAAGAACCCTGGCATTCTCCAACATTCCATACTGCTTACAGATAATCTAGTCAGATAAGAGACTGGAGCACACAGTGCTGGTTAAAGCAATTGGTCTAAGATTCTTCTGCTAGTATGTGGTTGATCCAAGATCAAAAGAGCCCCTGCTTTCTCTACCATACAATACTGCTGCTTAGATAGTCTAGCCAACGCTAAACTCAATGGCTAAGGAGGCAACGAGGAACCAGAGACAAGAGAGTTGCACAATGTCACATAGCTGGTTACTGACAAAACTGAAATTAATTTTCCAATTCCCGGACCAGCATATTTTCCACTGCACAATGGAGAATGGAGAGCAATGCGTTATTCCACAGGGGCCTGTTCTTTTCATCGTGAAATGGAAGCAAAAGGAATGAATGAGTAAGGAACAGGAGAGGACATCTCTAACCAAGCTCTGTATTTCATCTCCGTCTGTGTTTCTGTATAATTCCCCTTTTCTTTCTTTGGGGATGTTTGAACAAAACTGACATAAATAGCTCTTCGTGCTCTTCCAATCCTGGAGCCCACCATATAGAGCAACGAGAGTATGCACCGTCAGAAACAGTATGCAAATTTGGATGTGGGGAAAACTCATTTGATTCTCCATCTGTCTCCCTGTTTAATTACTTCGCCATAAATTAGCACTTTTTATAAGCTACACTCAGCAAATGTGATCAATTCCCTGACTTTTAATGTCAAATGTGGAATATTTTTTTACTTTGCAGTATTTAGCCTTTTGATTTATATTCATAGTTTGAAATATAAATTAGCTGTTGAAATCTACCCAAATACAATGTTGGGGAATTTTTTTCTATTTATGTTCTCATTAAGACATTTCTTTGATTGAATCATTGATGAGATGCTTTTTGAAACATGGCATTTTTTTCCTAAAGGGCAAGACAAGAGTGTTTTAACATTTACAGGATACAATTAGGAAGCATATCATGGGTGGTGTGAACTGAGTTTTTAAAGACACAGAGCCTGTAACCCTGCTCAAATCTGCTTCCAGCCTGATGGGACGGCCATGCCCTACTGTCTCTAGACTAACCTAATCAGACTTTGACCCCCAGAAGAAGAGCACCGCCTTTCAGCACTCTCCTGCATGGACTCTCCTGAAGAAGTCAACTTTCTGGTTTGTCTGTTGGTGAGATCACCCCATATTTACTGGGTACTCACTATGTGTACAAACCTCTATGTGGATCCAAAAGGGAAATAAAGAAGACAAGATGACTTCTGGTTGTCTTAGAATATCAGGGATGAGAACAAGTCCATGAGACGTAGAAAGTGTTACGGAAACATATAAGATAATATGTATATGCATCTACTAGTATACTCTGACATCCTCTTTCTTCTTAGTCCCTGCCCACAGAATCCCAATCTTGTTTAGGAAAGTAATGGGCCTAGCCCCAAGCAATGGATCAGGATTGGCTAACAATCATGACAATCCTGTTCCCTAAATTCTCAACCCCTTTGCAACTACACATAGCCATGGGACACAATTCTAATGAACAAAATATGATGGGCAGACTTCTGTGAGCTTCTAGGAAAGCTTCTGTCTTAATATAAGCTCTGGGGTGCCCCTCCTGCCCTTTCCTGTTATGAATGTGGGCGTGATATTTGGAGTGGCAAAGCCATCTTGAGATCATAAGCAGGAGGCAAAAAGAACTGCAAAGATGCCAGCCCAGAAATCTCTGAGTTCCTGAATTCATGCCAGGAAACACCTACCTTCGGACTTCTTATTATATGAGAAAAATACCTCTCTGTTACATGCAACTGAATGCATTCCTAGCCAATACATATATGAATTGCAGAATATATTTAACTACAAAAGTACGAAAATACATTTACAAAAGGGGAAGAGTTACTGGAAAGCTAAGAGTTAGTTCAGTGCTTCCCAATTAGCCTCAAAACATCCAGCTGGTTCAATTTCAGTTCCTCAATTGGGTGGTGATTCATCAGCCCACTAAGACAGTGGGTTCTGAAGTGTAATCTCCAGGCTGGAACAAATGTGAGAGAGATATGTTGGTGTTTTGAATGATGCGTTCAGCCAGTACTGGGAGAAAAGATAGGCACTGGATGTTCTGACTGGCTAACTGCTTCAAACTCCCCATGGATAGAGTGGTGGGTAGTGGCTAAGTCTCTTGGCTAAGAAGTTTCAAGTTTAGTCCCTCTGGAATGAGGTGAGAAGGCTTCTTGATGGTCCTAATAGTCCAGGAAAAAAGCAAGAGCTATACCCACAGGGATGTACGAATTCAACACAAGTCCATCATAATTCCAACAACCTTTTTAAAAAATGTGGAATAGTCAATCCTCAAATTTATATGGAATTATTAGGGGCTCTGAAGAGCCCAACAATCTTGAAAAAGAACAAAGACAGAGGACTCAGGCTTCCCAATTCCCAAAACTTCACCTACAAAGCTACGGTAATCCAACAGTGTGGGATTGGCATAAGGATAGACACAGAGACAATGGAATAGAACTGAGAGTCCAGGAAAAAAATATATATATATATAGGCCATTGATTTTTGACAAGGGCTCCAAGACTCCAAGATCCTTCGATGGGAAAAGAACAATCTCTTTTTTAACACACGGTGCTGGGACAACTGGATTCCCATATGCAAAGGAATAAAGTTGGATCCTTACCTTACACCATATACAAAATTGACTCAGAATGAATCAGTGACCTAAATATAAGAGCTAAAACCATAAAATCCTTGGAAGAAAACATAAGGCCAAATCTTCCTGACCTTGGATTTCTAATGGTTTCTTAGTTATGACACCAAAGTACACACCATTAAAGAAAACAAAGAAAAACTGCACTTGATTAAAATGAAAAGGTTTTGGGGTGCCTGGGTGGCTCAGTCGGTTAAAGGGCTGCCTTTGGCTCAGGTCGTGATCCCAGGGTCCTGAGATCAAGTCCTGCATCGGGCTCCCTGGTCAGTGGAGAGCTTGCTTCTCCCTGAAGCTCCCTGACCCTCTGCCTGCTGCTCTGCCTACTTGTGCTCTCTATCTCCTTGTCAAATAAATAAATAAAAATCTTTAAAAAAATAAAAAGATTTTATCCATCAAAAGATAAAAAGACAACCTAAAGAATGGGAGAAAATATTTGCAAATTATCTACCTGATAAAGGTTTAATATCCAGAATACATAAAGAACACCTACTCTCAACAACAATAAACAACCCAATTTTTTTTAAAAAAAAGGGCAAAGGACCTGTATAGACATTTCTCTAAAGAAGATATACAAATGGCCAATAAGTGCATGAAAGGATGTTCAACATCATTAGTCATTAGGAAATGCAAATTAAAATTACAATGAGATACCACTTCATACCTAATAGAATGGCTATAATAATTTTTTCATAGAAATAAACAAGTATATTGATAAAGATGTGGAGAAATTGCGAGTCTCATACTTGCTGTTGGGAATGTACAATGGCGTAGCCATTGTGGAAAACAGGTTAGTAGTTCCTCAAAAAGCTAAACGTAGAATTGCTATGTGACCCAGCAATTCTACTCTTACACCTAAAAGAATTTAAAACAGAGATTCAAACAGATATATGTACACTCATATTCTTTGCATAATTATTCACAATAACCCAAAAGGTGGAAATAACCCAACTGTTCATCAACACATGGATGGATAGACAAAATACAGTCTATCCATACAATGGAATATTATTGAGCCATAAAAAAGAAGGAAATTCTAGAACGTGCTACAACATACTTGAACCTTAAAAACATCATTCTTAGTGAAATAGGCCAGACACAAATGGACAAATACTGTATGATTCCAATTGTATGAGGCACCTAGAGTAGGCAACTCCATAGAGACAGAAAGTAGATTCAAGGTTCCCAATGGCCGGAGGGAGGAGAGAAAGGGGACTTATTGCTTAATAGGTATGAAGCTTCTGTTTGGGGTGATGAAAAGTTTTGGAACCAGATAGCAGTGATGGTAGTACAACATTGTGAATGTGCTTAATGCCACTTTAAAGTAGCTATAGCGCACCTGGGTGGTTCAGTCATTAAGCGTCTGCCTTGGGCTCAGGTCATGATCCCAGAAGGAAGCCTGCTTCTCCCTTTCACTCCCCTTGCTTGTGTTCCCTCTCTCTCTGTCAAATAAATAAACAAAATCTTTAAAAAATAAATAAAGTGGTTATAAATGGCATATTTTGTGTTATACATACTCTACCATAATAAAAAATTTTAAAAGCAAGAACAAAAGCTAGGGCCCAGAGTCCTGGTAAAGGGGATCATAACCAACTAACTCACTCTTACCTCTATGAGAAGCCAGAGATTTCTGATCCAAAGCCCCAAAGCACATGTTAAGCAACCAAGAATTGAATGTCTTAAGGTTGCTGCCCTGAGGAAGTTGGGGTTTTTTCCTCCCTTTTAATTAGTGACTACAAGTGGTATAATGGAAGTATTCTTCCTGTGGGGTTTTTTTCTGATGGAAGAGCCACATCACAAAGTTAGAGAGACACATATGGCACCATCCTTTAGCCTGAGAGTGGACCTTATTTCCTTCCATACTCTGCATCTATAATTTGGGTGGCTGAGTAATCCTAGTGTCTGCTAACTTAACAGGCCCTGTCCACAGAGCAGCAAAGCAGTCCTTCCTCCAAGTAAAGGGTCACCTTCCTTATGGTCAGGCTTTCCAATATGGAACCCACATTCTCCAGCGGTTACTCGGTCCACTCCCCTGGGCTGAGAGCATAAATTGTTAGACTCCCATGTTGATGTCCCATCCTTTCTTTTTTTAACCCCAATTTTGATGTGTGTTTTGTAACATCAGTAGTATAGTAGTATATAATGGACAAAAATAAATGTACGTACATATATATGGGGAGGCGCTCCGTGCCTAAAATTTTTCTTTACTGATAGAGGTATTTCATCTTAAAAGGTAGGACACCACTGCTTTAGGGCCTTCAGGGAGAAACAGGATTCATGGCTGACCCTTTCTGAACTGGAGCTTACTATGGCCAGCTTCTCTGCTGGTTCCTGCCTCCTCACTGAAGTCCTCAAGTCCCTTTCCACTCTGGTTCCTAGGCTGGGCCTCTTCTTTATCCACAAATAACTAACGGCACAAGAGCAGTCTGAAAGACAGACCTCCTGATAGTTCCAGGGCAATAGAAAGAGATTATAACTCATCATGGTAAGCAACTGCAAATATCCAACATTACCATTCCAGAAAGTTCCTTGTTTATTCCCATCCCCAGAACTTTGCTGAGTCCATCTTCTCCTCAAGTCCCGGCTCCCTACCAAGTTGCTAGGTCTCTCCTCTCTTCATCCTCCCGGCATCTCCTCCTTCAGTCTTCCAACGATCTCTGGATTCTTGCTACTTGATTATGCATAATGACAAGCACGGCACTGTCTTTGCTCACGTCTTCTTCCAGACTCTATTCAAAGGCTTTGCCCTTGACAACCAAAATCTGAAGTAAGGAGCTTCTATAAACTAAAAATCAGTTCCTTCCTTAAGCAGATTCTGCAAGCTTCCCAAATGATGATTCTCAAAGTGTGGGGTCAAGAGCCTCGAGCATCTGAATCATATAAGCACGTATTTTTTTTAAAGATTTTACTTATTTATTTGATACAGAGAGAGAGATCACAAGTAGGCAAAGAGGCAGGCAGAGAGAGAGGAGGAAACAGGTGCCCTGCTGAGAAGAGAGCCCGATGCAGGGCTCGATCCCAGGACCCTGAGAAGGCAGAGGCTTTAAGCCACTGAGCCACCCAGGCCCCCCTAAGCACATATTTAAAACACAGACTCCCAGGTCCCAGGTCAGCACTTGTGAGTCCAATCACTGGGCAGGGGTGGGGGTGGGGAGGGGAGAGAGGGGGTGCATGGGAATCTCCCAGTGATTCTGGTGCACCCTGATGTTTGAGAACCACAGCATTACAAGGAGGTGACTCAACCTTTTCTTTCCATACCTGATTTGCTACTGAATGTGTTTGAGCAAATTTATCTTTTGCCCTGTTATCCAACCCACATCTTTGTTCAGACTTTTCCAAACCACACCTTTGACAAGTGTCTAAATGTGACCCTTCAGGAGGATGAGCCCCATAGTGAACTGGTGATGCCTCTGTAAAAATTAGAAAAAAATCATCCCTAACTCTGGGGATACAGCCCCACTCCAGATGGCGAGACACTTGCCAAGTGGTCGTGGGCTGGGGTTCACCTGGGAACTCTTGTCAGTAAAGAACTTACACATCCCTGTCTTTGGTATAAATCAACTCAAAATAGTAATCGTCTTAGCCCCCTCTCTCAGATTTGTGCTGCGCAGGTAGAAGATAGTGCCTAAACTTCCTTGAACCAGCATGGCAAACAGCTGAAACATCTACATTCAAGCCTCTGAGACAGGTTCATCTCCTCCAAGAAGAAGAAAGAAGAAAGTATTCTGACACTTGCTAAAACGCTAAGGAAAACTTTATTTAGACTATTGCAATAGGTGTCAAGACCATCCCAACAGGGGAGAAAGATGGGGTTCAACTCCTAATACAAGGAGGGGCGAGAATTGATAGCCAAGAGGCAAGGTGAGGTGGCCAGTGGGTAAAAAGTTATCAAGAAGAGATATCAAGGGTAGGAGGATTCTTGCTGAAGGCTGAGCAGGTATCAAGAGTGGAGCATGAGGAATTTGATCAGATATTGAGGATGACCAAGACATCAAGAGTGAGGGATTCTCTCTCAACCAAGTTAACAGGATTCTTGCTACAACTTGGCTCTGCAGACCTGGCAAGGACAGGACAAATGTGGAGGTGTCGTTAAGAAGGGGGTTCAGAGGAGCCTGGCTAAGTTTGCTTAGGAAGAGACTCTTGGTCATTAACCAATGAAATCAGAGTTTGTCTTCTTGATTACTCAATGGTGGCATTCTGAGCTGAATCAGCCATGCCCTCGGGGGGCTACTAAGGTATGCTGGGTGGATTGTTCCTTCATCAAAAGTCTTCCCAAATTCCCAAGTCTGGCTCTAATGTTTTGGTTGTCATGATTCTTATTAATCTGTTAGTTGTCACCTTTGGTTTTGTCAGCACACTTGTCTTTCCAATTTGCCATCTCCAGTTTGCCTTGAACTAGGAACCAGACTGCTTGCCTCGTGGGAAATATGCCTAATTCGAAAGGTATTAACTATGATACTAGAATGCTGGTTGATGAGTCTTGGGAGGCCTTTGGTTGAATTCCCCTTTAAAAGCCTGCCACTACTCATCCTCACCATTTATAATTTTCTCTCTCCTTCTGGGGGGAAAAAAAGTCAGGTTAAATTAATACCAGTACATGTTGTATTCAAGAAATGAAAGCTGGTATACTTCCTGCAGAAATGTAAACTTCACAGCATTGCAACAAATGAAACACATGTATGCTTGCAAAATTCTTGAGAGAAATCTGTTTCGAAAAACAGAAAGGGGTGGGCCTCTTCAGCTGGCCCTAGTCAGGTAATGGGAATGTGACTGGACCCTCTTGCTGTCAGTCACATTTTCCCCAAGCTAGAGGTCCCGAAAGGCCCAGCACTTGGTCCTCCTTCTGAGCAGACCCCGATGGCAGGTTCCTTACAAGTTGGAAGCGTGATCTGGTCTGCTCAGACCCATGGGAAAAGTAAATCATCTCACCAACACAGCAGAAATCTGCATGATTATATCTAAAAGTTGTGGGCACCTGGGTGGCTCAGTGGGTTAAAGCCTCTGCTTTCGGCTCAGGTCATGATCTCAGGGTCCTGGGATCGAGGCCCACATCGGGCTCCCTGCTCAGCGGGGAGCCTGCTTCCCCCTCTCTCTCTCTCTGCCTGCCTCTCTGCCTCCTTGTGATCTCTCTCCCTCTGTGAAATAAATAAATAAAATCTTAAAAAAATAAGTAAATAAAATAAAAGTTGTATCATATTCTTTAGATAGAAAATAAAGAGAAAGCAAAATGACTCTTGGAGAATTGTAGGTATCTGCATGTCCTGACACATTTACCTCATCACCCAGAGTTAGGCTTGACCAAAGGAGAAAATCTACACCTGAGTTGGCCCAATAAATATGGTATCATGTGAAGCTTTTCAAAGTGAAAGTAATACTTCTTTTCAACTACTAAGGTCTAAAATGAGAAGAAAGAAATTGTATGAGGCTCCAGAAGAGCTTTTCTATGAATACAGCTGGTAAACTTCAGGTCATGGATTTTTATGACATAGAGGCTTACTGACTTGTAAACTTTCTGGCTTTCTTCTCTGCTCCTGGGTAAATTCCAAATGGCTGAACTCACTGGGTAATGAGCTGCTTCCTCAAAAAAATAAATACATACATACTTAAAAATAATTTGCACTTAGACAGTGTTGTTTTGTTCCAACACATTTTTTTTTTGCCCTGATAAAAGAGAAACCCTGGATTTCACCTACAGAAGAGGACTTTCCCTCTGCCAAGCCAAGGACTTCTCTTTCTTGACACTAATGATATCATAGGCAGCCTCTGCTTGCTCTGGGTGAGAGGGGCAGTGTCCTGTGGCCACTGTCCTAACCTCCATGGCTACAGGTGGTGTCTAAGATTCGCTTCCTAGGCTATAAATCAAGAGAGAGAGAGTGTGTATAATTGAAATTAAAAGTCCACAGAATAATACTTACCCCTTATAATAATTTGCTAGAGCTACCATAACAAAGTTCCACAAACTGAGTGGTTGCAACAACAGAAATCCATTTTCTCACAGGTTCTAGAAGCTAGACGTTCAGATCAAGGTGTAGGCAAGTTTGTTTTCTTCTGAAGCCTCTCTCCTTGCTGTGTAGATGACTGACTTCTCCCCGTGTCCTCACATGGTCTTCCTTCTGTATGTGTCTCTGTGTTCTAGCCCCTCCTTATAGAGACAGCAGTCATACTGGATTAGGTCCCATTCCGATGATGACATATGACCTAAATTACGTCTTCAAGCCTGTCTCCAAATACAGTCACATTCTGAGGTACTGGCACTGAGCACTTCAACAAATGAATTGGGGGGAGGGGGGGTCACAATTCAGCCCATAACACTCCCTCTGTATGCATCCAGTGCAGTCTAGTATTTTCTCTTCTGTTCATTTAAAAACCCATATTGAGATGCTCTAAACATTGATTTTCCCATCTGAGAATGGGACACCATCCATGGTTTGAGAAACAATGTTCAATACCTTGTCTTTACCCTTCCATCTGGTGATTGGCCAAGATAACCTTGATAAGGTGCCAGAAAGAAGCAGACCCCAGATCTTGATGAGATCCTTGCCTGTCCTCAGGGAGATCTGGGAAAGTACAAAGACCAAGACTCTGGGCAGGACACACCCAGATAGAAATCCTGGCTCTATCACTCGCTTGCTGTGTGTCTCTGATCTGTGAAGGCTAGTCAAGCATTCCGCCTTCCTTCCTTCCTGACTTTAGATGTCCAAGATGCTAAACCCATGCATGGGTCCTGATCCCAGAATCAAATGTTGGTCATGTTATGTCCTTTGGTCTCCCCAGACACGATCACACAGTGTATCCTCGGAACTGGGCAGTCTCTTCTCAAGGGAAATCTTATGCCTCAATCACACAAATTCTCCCATAAATCAGACACTGTTCTCTGTGAGTCTGCTTTACACACAACTCTCTTCCTGCTGCCTCAGAGAACTGTGTTTCATGTTATATAAAGGAGTTCCTATAATTAGTGTTTCTAATTTGAATTATTAAAAGAGATTGTTAACATCCTTACCTTTTTTCAATTTAATTCCTAGTGAATTAATTCTAAGTGAATTTCTCTTATGCATAATAAGATTTTTTCTTTTGAAAAAAAAGCATAAGTATAAAAAAGGCAAGCTCGTTATTAAATATGAATTTAAATTCTCTCCACCTACATCTCAATGTTCGGCGAAGTTTCTTGGGCCAAGGGCATCAAATGATCCTGCTTTCCAACGCAGGAAGAAAGGTGCTGTGCACAAAGCTGAAGATGTGAGTACATTCTCTGGGAGAATTAAGCACCCAGAAGAGAAAAGAGTTGACCTGGAGTGTTGGAGACGCATAGGTTAAGAGAAAAAGGAAAAATCAGAGGCAAGTGTCCAGGAAGAATCATGTACACAAGAACACCTGAAGGGATGCCCTCATTCGGATACTAAAGGAACACGGGTCCCTTGGTGGGTACCGAGCACCTAGGACAGCAGGCACTTCTTTCAAAACTGACATGGGCCATTTTCCACTTTCTGGCTAAGGAAATGAGGTGAAAGGTGCATTTGAGGAATTCACGCCAGTGCCAGTTTTAAGAGCAGGAAGGATACCTCCTATGGGGACCGAGATGAAAAGCATTTCTCCACCAATTTATTTTTATTTATTTATTTTTTTGAGTTTCAGGTGTAGGACATAGCTATTCACTCAAGCGCTCACTGTGAGCCTGGCTACCGGCTGCCCCCTTACAGTGCTGGTACAATATATCATCTCCCCTTGTGGCTTCTTGATTGCTCGCATCCCTCCCTCTCCATCTTTCTCACCTGCTTCTTTCCCTCTCCACAGTCTCGCTCCTTCTCTCATCCCACCATCCTGGTTCCACAGTTTTCTTTTTACTTCTTTTTACTTCTTTTTTTTTTTTGAAAACACAGGTTTGTGGGGTTTTTTTTTAAGATTTTATTTATTTATTTGACAGAGAGAGAGAGATCACCAGTAGGCAGAGAGGCAGGCAGAGAGGGAGGAGGCAAGCTCCCTGCTGAGCATGGAGCCTGATGCGAGGCTCGATCCCAGGACCCTGAGATCATGACCTGAGCTGAAGGCAGATGCTTTAACCCACTGAGCCACCCAGTCGCCCCCTTTTTACTTCTCTCTTCTCTTTTTCTTCTCCCCCTTTAGCAGCCTTCCACCATGCCTAAGCCCCCACCCCCTTCCATACGCCTCCACTCCACAACATGGAATTTAGGGCAGAAAAGGCTGTTGACCTCGATTCTAGATTTGGTGGTACACACCACTGAAGTGTGCTACACTACAATTTGGTCCTTGCCATCTGAGAGTTTAGAATCCGTAACAGGCAACAGGTACTGGTCAGCTTTTGCTGGGTAACAAACAAACCCCAAATCTCAGAGGCTTCCTGCAGTAAACCTTTGGGGTTTTTTGCTGGTTATCTGAGGGCTGTTGGTCAGCTGTGGCTTTGCTCCAGGTGACAGATGACTTCAGGTCTGCTCCCCATGGAACCCTCCACTCTGGAGCCCAGAATGAAGGAATAGCCCCTCTGCCTCATGCTGTTCTCTGGCAGGGAGCAGGAGCGCGAGTGGCCAAGGCAAACCACAGAATAGCAGTTAAAGTTTCTGTTCTGCGGCGACCTCCATTATGTTCACTCACATTCCATTGGCCAAAGCAAATCGTCTGGATGAGTCTGTCCATATACTCCACCTACAGGGAGGGAATAAATAGTTGTAACCAAAAATAAACCACAACAAACAAATGTGTGGGCCCAGACAGGCGACCCACAACACACAGGAGCCGACATCTTGTATCTGATGATTAATGCGTTGATTTTTCCACCAATCTCGGTAATGCTTTGTCTTTAAAAAAGATGTTATTTTCTCGGTAAAAAAAAAAAAAAAAGTTGATTGTGGTTATTATAAAAATTTTGGGAAATATGGAGGTAAAATAAAAATAAAAGAGCAAAAAAACGTCCATAATATCACTACCCAGAGACAATTTTGGTACATCTCCTTCAGGAATTTTATCTACAAGTGGGTGTGAGGAGGAGAGGGTAGTTAAATTGTGATTATATTTCAAGGTTTTGTATCCTGCTTTTCTTCATTAACATATTGCATGCCTTTCCCCATGTCAGTAAAATTCCATCACAAAACTCACATTATATAAATGAGTAATACTTATTTTTATGATGTAGAACAATTTACATCTTCCTATGATTGGACATTGAAACTGCCTCTGAGTTTTTATGCTACTGTAAATATTTCTGCAGTGAACAACCTTATAAATACACCTTTATGGTTGATTATTTCTTAAAGATTCGTTCCTAAATATCTGTGATTATTTCCTAAAGAGAGGATTTATTGAGTTATAATTGTGGTACAGTAAGCTATGTCTAAAGTGTGCAATTTGATTAGTGTTGACATATGTATACATGAATGAGACCATCACCATGAACAATAATGGATAATGAACATATCCATCACCTCCAGAAGTTTCCTTCTGCATCTTTATAATCCCTCCCTTTCTCTTCTCCCCACCCTACTCAACCTATTAAAAAGTTTCCTGCCACTGTAGATATATTTGCTTTTTCCAAAATTTTATAAAAATTAGAATCATACAGTATGTACTTTTTTGTCTGGCTTCTATCACACATAATTACTTAACAATTCACACATGTTGCCATTGTGATAAATATGTAGTAGTATATCAGCGTGGCTTTTTTTCTTTAAGATTTTATTTATTTATTTGACAGACAGAGAGAGAGCATGAGTAGGAGAGCAGCAGGCAGAGGGAGAGGGAGAAGCAGGCTCTCCACCAAGCAAGGAGCCCAATGCAGGGCTCAGTCCCTGGACCCTGGGATCATGACCTGAGCTGAAGGGAGATGCTTAACCAACTGAGCCACCCAGGTGCCCCTCTCAGTATGGTTTTAATTTGGATTTGCCTGATGACTAATGATGTTGAGCATCTTTTAATGTGTTTATTTGCCATCCATATGTCTTTTGGGGTGAAGCATCTGTCCAATTTTTTTGCCCATTTAAAAAATTAGGTTAATTTTTTTACTATCAAATTTTGACATTCTGTATATATTTTGTATGCAAGACCTTTATTTGAGACATGATTTGAAAACATTGTATCCCTTATCTTTTCATTCTCTTATAGGGGCTTATAAAGAGCAAAATTTCATTTTTTTTTTCATTTAATGTGGTAGAATACTTAACATAAGATCTACCCTTTTAGCACATTTTTAAGTGGATAATGCATTGTTATTGACCAGAAGCACAATGTTATACAGCAGATCTCTAGAACTTATTCACCTTGCTTGACTGAAACTTTCTGCCCCTTGCTTAGTAACTCCCCATTTTTCCTCCTCCCCAGCCCCTGATAACCACCATCCTACTCTTCGATTTTATGAGTTTGACTGTTTTAGATACCTCATATAAGTGGTATTGTGTTACTTATCTTTCTGTGCTTGGCTTCTTTCACTTCATATAATGTCCTAGACCATCCCTGTTGTCACATCTTGCAGAACGTCCTTTTTAAAGGCTGAATAGTATTTCATTGTATGTATATGCCACATTTTCTGTATCATTCATCTGTTGGACTTTTTGGTTGTTTCCACATCTTGACTATTGTGAATAACGCTGCAGTGAACATAAGCATGCTAATATCTCTTAGAGATTCTGATTTCAGTTCTTTTGGGAAAAAAACCCAGAAGGGGGATTGTTAGATCATATGGTACTTCTAGTTGAAATTTTTTTGAGGACCCGCCATGCTGTTTTTCCATAGCGGTTGTCCTATTTTGCATTCCCCTGCCAGTGTGCAAGGATTCCGATTTGTCATCTTTTGGTCACTATAAATATATTTACATTTATATATAATAGCCATCTTATTAATCCTATTATACACCAACAGGTGTGAGGTGATATCTCCTGTGGTTTTGATTTGTTTTTCCCTGATAATTAATGAAGTTGAGTATTTTTTCCTACATCTGTTGGACATTTGTATGTTTTCTTTGGAAAATCATCTATCAAGTCCTCAGCCCATTTTTTTTATTATATTCTGTTAGCCACCATGTAGTACATTATTAGTTTTGATGTAATGTTCAATATTTAATAGTTGCGTATACTACCCAGTGTTCATCACAACACATGCCCTCCTTAATATCATTACCTACCTACCCTATCCCCCCACACGACCCCCTCTGAAACCCTCTGTTTCCCAGAGTCCATAGTTTCTCATGATTTTTCTCCTTCTCTGACTTCCCCCCTTCAGTTTTCCCTCCCTCCCCCTATGGTCTTCCGTGCTATTCCTTATGTTCCACATATGAGTGAAACCATATGATAACTGTCTTTCTCTGCTTGACTTATTTCACTTAGCATAATCCCCTCCAGTTCCGCCAGCCCATTTTTCAATTGAGTTATTAGTTGTATTATTGTTGAGTTCTACAGTTCTGCAGTATTTTTTCTCTCCTTTTCTTCCATGTGGAGATTAACCACTTATCAGATACAAGGTTTGCAAATATTTGCTCCCACTCCATAGGTTGCCTTTTCATCCTGCTGATTGTTCCTTTTGCTGCACAGAAACTTTTTAGTTTGATGTAGTCTCACTTGTTTTTATTGCCTGTGTTTTTGTTGCCACATTGATGAAATCATTGCCAATACCTGCGTCATGAAGATTCTCTCCTGTTTTCATCTGGGAGTTTTACAATTTTGGATCTCATTGTTAATTCTTTAGTCCATTTTGAGTTGATTTTTGTGTGTGGTGTTTTTCAGCTTCTTGCATTTGCATGTGGATATCCAAGTTTCCCAACACCGTTTGTTGAAGAGACTAAAAAATGCTTAATTTCAATGAAGTGTACCTTAAAATTTTTCCCCTTACGGATCATGCTTTTTGTGTTGTATCTAACACATTTTTACCTAACTCAGAGTCACAAAGATTTCCTTTTATGTTTTATTCTAAAAGTTGTATTACTTTTAGGTCTATGACCCATTTTGAGTTGTTTTTATACATAATAATACTGATTGAATTTAATTTTTTTTGCATGTGGATGTATAATTATTCCAGCACTACCTGTTGAAAAGACTGTTTTCTCCTCTACTGAATGCCTTTGTAACTTTGTCCAAAATTGGTTGTCTGTATTTAGAGAGAACATATATAAATGCTCTATTTATGAACTTTCCAATCTATCCTGTTTCTCTATTTGTCTAGCTTTTAGCTAATAACACACTGTATCTTGGTTACTGTAACTTTATAATTAGTTTGAATTGAGGTGGTGTAAGTCCTCCAACTGTGCATATTTTTTGAAGCTGTTATTTTGGGTTCTTTGCATTTCCATATGGATTTTTAGAAATAGTTTAATCAATTTCTACTCTCAAAATAGCCTGGTGGGGGGCGCCTGGGTGGCTCAGTGGGTTAAAGCCTCTGCTTTCGGCTCAGGTCATGATCTCAGGGTCCTGGGATCGAGGCCCGCATCGGGCTCTCTGCTCGGCAGGGAGCCTGCTTCCTCCTCTCTCTCTGCCTGCCTCTCTGCCTCCTTGTAATCTCTCTCTTTCTGTCATATAAATAAATTAAAAAATTTAAAAAAAATAGCCTGGTGGGATTTTGACTGTATTACACTGAAACTGTAGATTACTTTGGAGATCATTAACATTCTAACAATACTGAGTCTTCCAATTCATCAACATGGTATATTTCCCATCTGCTTAGGTCTTCTTTCATTTATTTCAACAATGTTACATAGTTTTCAGTTACAGGTCTTTCATGTCTTTAGACTTCCAAGTATTTCATATTTGTTATGGTCTTGTCATTGATATATTTCAAAGTTTTCAATTTCTGATTTTTTTATTACTAATATATAGAAATTCTATTGAGTTTATATATTGGTCTCATATATTGATCCTGCAATCTTGCTAAACTCGCTTATTCGTTCTGGTATCTTTTCTATAGATTTCATATAATTTTACACATAGATGATCATGTTATCTGTAAATAAAGCCAGATTTACTTCTTCATTAACAATCTAAATGTTTATTTCTTTTTTTATTTTATTTTATTTTATTTTTTTTTTTTGCTTTAGTGTGCTGTATAGAACCTTCAGTTGGATAGAACCAATGTTGGATAGAGTGGTGGACATCTTTGTCTCATTCCTGATCTTAGGAGGGAAGCATTCTGTCTCCCATTAATATTATGTTAGCTGTGGATTTTCATAGATGCCTTTATCAGGTTGAAGGAATTCCCTTTTATTTCTAGTTGCTGTGAATTTTATCAGGAATGGCTGTTGAATTTTGTCAAATCCTTTTTCTGCATTTATTGAGATGATCATATGGTTTTTCTTTTTTTATTCTGTTAAAGAGTATTATTATTCACTTTCTTTTATTTCATTGTTATTTTGCTAGCTTTGTTAATATAAATTACATGGATTGATATTCAAATGTTAAATCAAACTTGAGTTCTGGGACAAACCCCATTTAGTAATGATATATTATCTCTTTTACATATTGTTGGATTCAATTTGCTAAAATTTTGTTCAGCATTTTTGCATTCATGTTCATGAAGGATAGGGGGGAATAGTTTCCTTATAATATCCTTTACTGGTATTGATATCAGAGTAATGCTAGACTTACAGGATGAATTGGGAAGTGTTCTTCTCTCTTCAATTCTCTGGAAGATTTTTGTATAGAACTGGTAATAGTTTTTCCTCAAATGTTTGATAGAATTTCCCAATGAAGTTAAATGAGCCTGAAGTTTTCTCTATGGAAAAGTTTTAAACTAAATATTAAATTCCCCTAATAGCCATTAAGCTATTTAAGTTACCTAAGTTATATTAAGTTTCTTCCTGGGTGAGCTATAGGGCTTTGTGTCTTTAACAACTGTGTCCTTTTCATCTCGGTTATCAAATAAATTGGCATTAAGTTATTCATGATGTTATCCTTGTAATATCTGCCAAATCTGCAGTGATTGGGATCTTTCTCATTCTTAATATTGGTCTCTCTCTTGTTTTAAACCAACATTGAATTTTAAAATAGGTTCAGGTTTACAGAAAATTTGTGAAGATAGTACAGAGAATTCCTAAGTACCTCCACCCACTTTCCCCTATTATTAACATCTCACATTAGTATGGTAAATTTGTCACGATTTATGAACCAATGTTGATACATTATTATTAACTCAAGTCCATACTTTATTCATATTTTCTTTGTTTTTACCTCATATCCTCTTCCTGTTCCAGGATCCCATCCAGGATCCCACGTTATGTTTAGTCACCATTTCTCCTTTTGCTCCTTTTGCCATGACAGTTTCTCAGATTTTCCTTGTTTTTGATGATTTTGATAGTTTTGAGGGGTACCAATGAAGAACTTTCTAGAACATACCTCAGTTTGTGTTTGTCTGATGTTTGTCTCATGATTAGAAAGGGGTTATAGGTTTGGGGAAGGAAGGCCAGAGACCTAAAGTGCATTCTCACCACATTATATCAGGAGGACATTCTATGCGTAGGTCTTATCACTGTTGACCTTGATCCCTGTCTAGGGTCATATTTGTCAGGATTCTCCACTGTGAGTGATCCTTTTCTCCCCACTTTCCATAGTATACTCTCAGAAGGAAGTCACTGTGTGCATTCCACACTCAGGGAGTGGGCAGTTAGGCTCCACCTTCTTGAGGATGTAGAATCGACATGAATTACTTGGAATTTTTCTGCACAGGAGATTCTTTTATTCTTACTCATTGATTTGCTCACTTTTTTATATTAGTATGGATTCATGGATATTTATTTTATACTCCGGGTTACAATCCAGTACATTTCAATTATTTCGTTGCTCAAATTGTCCCAGTTTTGGCCCCTGGAAGGTCTTTCAGCTGTGTCCCTTGGACACATCCCTATGGGGGCAGTAGTTAAGCACTTCCTTATTTTCTGGCACCACAAGATGCTCCAGATTCATCTTACTTCAGTCTTTCTTCTGATCAGACTGTCTAATAATATTAAGTCAAGTTCAAAAGGGGACTATTTCCAGATTCACTTAATATGGAGGCTAAACAAAACTAAGAACCCAGACTATTTTTGTTTTTCTTTTTACCATTCTTAGTATGCTGGCTTATCCTTTGGGTGGGCTCCTCCAATGGTCCCAAAAAGGCTGCCATAGTTCCAGATATCCCCTCTTCACACCACCACACCAGAAGCTGAAAAAACAAAAACAAACAAAGAAACAAACAAACAAAAAATGCCTGCCTCTTCTAAAAGCAAAGGAAAATTTCCATAAAATTCCTACCAGCTTTCCCCTCTCATCTCAATGGCCAAAACTGTGTCACAAGCCCATTCATAAACCAATCCCTGGGAAGGGAAAACAAGATTCCCTACTCTGGGTCTGGGCTACTGCAAGGCCATCCTTATCTAAATAGCACTGCCACACTTTGGAAGGTAATTAAAAATGAGATTCTGTTCACTTGGAGTAAGGGAAGTTGGCATAATGGCTGTATGCAAGGTAGCTAGCAGTGCTGCCATGGAAGGCTATTTGAATTAGATATCTCAGATGTATGTCTTCAGTGATAGAAGAGACATCAGTCCACTGCTGGGATTTAGGCAGAAAGTGTGTGTTGGGTGGGGGTAGGGGGTCATGGAGGCTTTGCTGAGGATAACTTGTGAGTGCATTAAAATGCCAGTGATACAAAAGACTCCCTTGTATCTTTTCTCTCCTTTTCTTCCATTGTCTCTGTCATTTTATTTTTACAACTGCCCTTCTCTCCCCTCCAAATTCTTTTATGGCATTTTTTTAGTTTGAGGTCTTTTTTCTTCTCAAAGGACCAGGCAAGTTTCTAAATTATCTGCTTCCCTCCTGGGCACCAAACAAAATAATAAGCAAAGCATCTGTAGAAGTTTTCATGAATACAGTGAAAGAGTTTAGGTCTCTGCCTTGTCCCCTGGAAATTTTTTGACAGCTTGACAAAGGTACAGTGAGAATCAACAAGGGGGAAATTTCTTCATTCCAAACCAGTAGTTGTGGTGCATGTGGGCTTAGTGTGGACTAAAGGAAAGGGCGGGGGGGTGGGGAAGGAGTTAGGTGAGTACATGTGGGAAAAAAATTAAACCAGGAAAGAAAAAGTGAGTCTGTCTTCAAGATTTACAACACATAAAATTATTAGAAAACAAAACCACATTCCCACTGGTGCCCTTACATCACCCTACACTCCAAATAAGTTCTCACGTTCCTGGAATCTCTTCACTGTGCTTATCATATCAGTCAGCACATAGTCAGTCAGCTAGAGGTAATGGAAAAATGTTAACTCCTAGGGATTTTTTTCCCATTTATTAAGAAGTCTGGAGGGAAGCCCTTGCTGCCATTAGGTTAGCTCCTCAAGCATATTAAGAACCCAGCTCTTTCTATCCTGCCACCCTCTGTTGGCTTTTTGTCTTTGTGTTTATTGCTTCATCATCACAAAATGGCTGCCACAGCTCCAGGAATCATGGCTGCTTTCAAAGTAAGGATGCAGTAAGGCACCCAGATAGAGGGCTGATGTTCTTACTGTCCATCAGGATAATTGAAACTATTTTTTACAAGCCCTCCACAGAACTCTCCTTTGTTTCACTGACCAAAACTTGGTCACATGGTCCCCAACTAGCTGCAAAAGGGGCAACAAAAGTGAATACCTGGCAAACAGTATTATCTTAGCCATGATTGGCTTAAAACCAATCACAAGTCTTCCCTAGAAACTGGATACAGTGTGGTTCCCCCACACTTTGCTTTCCCTACCCTCAAAATCAGAGTTTGGTTAGCAAAAAAGAAAGCAGAGAAATTGCACCAGGTCTGCCCAACTCATTCACACATGTGTCTTTTATCCTATTCACCTCACTTACAGTGGCCTCACCAACCCTCTCCTCTTGCTGAAGATCCATTCATATTTTAAGACCCCAGGTAACCTTACCTTTAGGACTCACCCAGGACCTGCAGGACCCATTTCTGGTCCAGGGGGAAAGCCCAGGCCCTGGAGTCTGCTTTCCTGGATGTGAATTCTGGACAAGACCCTTTTAGTTACAGTCTTTTAGGAATTGATTTGACCTTCTAAGAGTGAGGACCCTTCAATTTCCTCATCTGTCCAAAGAACATGAGTACAATGGCTAGCACAAAGGTGCCTTCAATTTTTAATTTTTTTATTAATATTATTATTTTATTTTTTAAAAGAAAGGCAGACTGACACTTGAAGCACTTCATGTGAATGTATCTGGAGTCTTAGAAGCTGGACTATCCTACGTTCTCCTACAAATGGACCTTGAGAGCTTGTTTGGAGGTTCTAGCAGGGGAGCACAGCTGCTGGTATACCCTTGACCAAAGAACAGTCCTCCTCTATCAGGGAAGGTCGTCCTCTTCGACTGAGCACACAGCTTCAGGAGGGACACACACATGGAGCAATGAGGGAGGAAGGGGACACCCGCTTAGCCAGCCAGATCAGCCAAATCAACGCTGGCAGTCAATGGGGTGAAAGATGTCACAGCCAGATCGCTCTCACATCCTGTCTTCAATTTTTAAAAAATTCTTGGTTGGATGGATGGATGGGTGGATGGATGGATAGATGGATGGATGGACAGATGAATGGACAGATGAATGGATGGATGAATGGACGGATGAGTGGATGGATGGATGGATGGATGGATAAATGGATGGACGGATGGATGGATGATTGGATGGATGGATCATACCCAGCCCCACAGAGCCCCTAAACAGATTAAATTAGACAGTGTATATGAAAAGATGGAAGGATTCCTGGCACATAGTAAATGCTCATTAGACACAAGTAGAAACTGATCATAGCACTTCCCTACTTCAAAACCTTCAATAGCTTCAGTTACCCTTGGGGTAAATTGATCAAGTCCAAACTCCTTGCATAATCTGGCCTTTGGCTTCCTCTTGGGACCCTCCCTGTCAGCTTCACTCATACTGTGTGTTATCGGCACACCTGCTCCTCCCACCTGGAACTGGATGAGCCTGTTCTTCCTTCAGTTCCTAGCCTTAGGAGACTTTTCCTGTGGGGATCTTCATTTCTGCTCTTCTCACAAGCTATGCCAGATAAGGTTCCCAGGGCAGCAGGGAGTTGGGACATCCAAGAAGAATTTATCCAGGGAGAGATTTCAGAGCTGGGAAGCAAAAACGAATCCTCTCAAATCTGCACTGCCAAGGCTGCAGGCTAAACCAACAGGATTCATCTTGATCTGCATCTTGGGAAGTAGAAAGCGGGGACTACAGATCAGAGTGAGATGCAGAGAGGGTTGGAACTACAAAGGACAGGCAAGTTCCTCAAGGAACCAGGCCCAAGTAGAACTTGGAGAGACCCTGTAATTACCAGGGAACCTACAATTTGCCAAGAGTTATAGTTGCAATCTCCTAAGATGCCTCATTTTATAATAAAGTAGTTTCTTATACTCTACGCATGTCCAAAGCTAAACTGTTCATCTTCTTTTCCTTCCAGCTCCTCCTCCCATGATGCTATCATTCAGCGCCCCATGCACCTTTCATCCCTGACTCTCACATCACCTGCTTCTGCACGGTGGTCCTCACACTATTCCCACAGCCCTGCCCCTCCACTGGCCCACTGTGCATGCTCAGGCCCGGTTCTTACACCCCTGTGGCTTCTCCCCACCCCAGGCCACTCCCTGCTCACAGATCTTGGATCTCTTCCTAAACTACCATTCCCATCCCCTCAGCTTCCTCCTCAAGTACCTTCACTGGCTCCCCATCATCTCCTTCGTCAAGCGCTACGTCTCACCTGGTGTTCTGGACCCTGGACCCTGAATGCCAGGTAACTTTTGGTCCTATCTCTCATTTGGCTTCTTCCTCCTCCTCCCCTTTTGTCTTTCTTCATTTTAAAACATGTCATACGCTCAAAAGATTGTTCCTAAGAGACGTTACAATCATTTTTATAAAGATCGTGCCTGTGAAAACCCCAGTTGCAGTAAGACTCAGTTATCCCGAGACTTCTGTGTTCCCCCATGTACCTGTTTCCCCCTGCCTCCAAGAACAAATATTACCCTGACATTTGCAGGATCATTCCCTAGATTTTTTTTCCTTATTACTGAAGTACAACGGATATATAATACCCTATAACATCCCCACACTAAGTCTAGTAATCATCTGTCACCACACAACATTATTACAATATTATGGACTGTATTCCCCTGATTTCTTTATAGTTTTGCTGCCTATTCTTAAATGACATGCTGTCTAATGTTGCCACATTCTCAATTCTCTACAGGCTGTATCATCTATATTTATTGTGCTGTGACTAGCTTCTTTTTTTAACAGCTTTTCTGAGAGAGAATTCACATACCATGAAATTCACCCATTTCAAGTGTCAAATTCAATGGTTTTGGTATATTTAGTGTATGTAAGGTAACCATCATCTCAATCAAGTTTTCGAACATTTTATCCCCCCAGCAAGAACCCCTTCACTCATTAGCACCCACTGGCACCCGAGGCAATCACCAACCTACTTTCTGTCCCTCCAGATTTGCCTACTGTATTCTAGTTCATATGATGGACTCACACTCATTTGACCATTTGCACATTCTGAGCTGTCACGAAGTCAGGCTACTCTTCCCCAGTGATGTGCCCGAGCGCCGGTCACTCCGTGTGGAGAGCGTCGCTGGCCATTGCTGCCCACCCCCAGGGGCTGAGGGCTTCTGCAGGACCCAACCCTGTCCTCTCTCTTCCAGGAAGCCTTTGCTACTCCACTCCCACGTGAGTCTCTCCTTGCCAAATTCTCAATACATGCTGTATGTGTTCACTGCATAGGGTCTCGAGCCTCCCCCACGGGGCTGTCAGTCCTTTGAAGAGTCAAGGCCTTGCCTGGTTGGCTCCCCGTTGTTGCCAGCGTCAGCTGAGTCTCACGCATACCAGGGGCCCCACGGGTGAGCGCGGAGGGAACAAGAGACATGCACGTTATTCTGGCGAGATCATCATGAAGGGTGCCTATAACCAGTCCCGGGAAGCAGGGAACTCGGTAGGTACAATCAGAACACCATGCTTACTTACCCTAAAAGAATGGGTTCAACCCGCTGGAGGGGCTGGCTCTTTCCCTACCACCTTACAAATCTCAGGCAGGCCCTGTGGCTTCCTGCTTCTCTCAGATAATACATTCAGAACATACAGCCCACATAATAGTCAAATCTCCATTTAACGGTTCCGTTAAGCCTATCAGTTTAGGCCTCCTTCTGGCAGGACCCTGGAACCATGCGGTTGATTTCTTCTCCTTCCCTCACCTCGAGGGCTGCACCATTGACCTTGCCAAGGTTAGAATCAGGGAGGGGGGCAGAGTAAACACCCACTGGCCACAACTCCTGTGTGAAGCCAACTCTTTCTCTAAGACTCCCACCTGCCCCTCCCCCATCCCCAAACTGGGGATATTTCCCACCCATCATTCCTGTGACTCAGGAAGAAGGGTCCCATCTAGCTGGTCACTTAAAAGCCCTCCCTTGGTCCCTGGTCAGCTGGCAATACCTCTAGCTTTTCTGTGCTCTTGCTCTTCTCTCGGATAATCCCGCAGGGCTCTCTCTCTCTCATACTCACCTTCGGTCCACTGGGAACATGCGTCTTGGCCTGTGGTCAGTGCAAGCGTGGGCACGCAGCCCTCTTCCCTGTGGCCTCAGCCAGCCTCTCGCCCGTGAGAATCCGACTCTGGTCCGCTGAGGTCCCCAGTTCCTGGGAAAACCTGACGTTCTCTACAAAAGGTGTTTTTGAAGTCACCCTCCCAGACTGAGGAAAGAAGGGAGCACCCCACTCCCACCCTCCAGGGAGGGAGAAGACTTCCAGCAAAGGAGTCTTCTAGCTCACCTCCAGCCCGTCTCCTGGCCTCTCCAATGTTTTGGTTTTATTTGAAGTAGGTTCCACGCCCAGCATGGAGCCCAACGTAGGGCTTGAACACATGAGCCTGAGATCAAGACCTGAGCTGAGATCAAGAGACAGACACTTAACCCACTGAGCCACCCCGGGGCTCCTCTCGAGTGTTTTGCATCGGCTGCAGCTGGTGGTCAGGGAGGCCCTCAAAGCTGGCTTCCAGTGACTCCCTCTGCAGTCCTGCCTGGGAAACCACACGCCTCATTTTGTGATGTCTTTGCTCTTGCGTCTACTGACTTGGTGCTTCAGCCGAAATGGAGACACGACTCCCATTTCAACATCCCATGCTTATCTTGTCTCTCGTGAGACCGCATGCTCCTGGAAGCGGGAACTCTGCCATACTCACTCCCATTGTCTTCTCCCCTCTCCCCCTGTGCTAAGTGGTGCCATGCTGCAGGAGCCGGGTGGTGGTTTGGAGGAAGACCGCCATGACAGTGGCCCAGTAGCATGAAGGAGCTCTGAGGAGGAGAAGGCAGAAGAGTTCAATTCCAAGGCAATGGCTCAAAGGGAAGGCTTTAAAAGTTCTGCTTTAGATGTTGCTGAGGCTTGGAAGCTATTTTTCAACAAAGTTGGGGACCTCTCTGGCCTGGTTGCCTCTGGCTTTGGGTCCAAAACTAGTAGATCACATAAGTAATGTCATAAAGTAATAGTCTCAGGGCGCCTGGGTGGCTCAGTGGGTTAATGCCTCTGCTTTCGGCCCAGATCATGATCTCAGGGTCCTGGGATCGAGGCCCGCATCGGGCTCCCTGCTCAGCGGGGAGCCTGCTTCCCCCCCTCTCTCTCTGCCTGACTCCTCTGCCTCCTTGTGATCTCTCTCCCTCTGTGAAATAAATAAATAAAAATCTTTAAAAAATAAAAAATAAGTAAAGTAATAGTCTCAGTAATCCCCAGAACGTACAACCTAGGAATGATGAGGGATCAATGGATCGCTGTCATCGCATCTAGGTCCCTCCAATGATTTTTTTCTGGATAACTCCGTTCCCAAAAATCAGATCTGTCACCAACCACTTCTTTGGGATGTGAGGAAATATTACTGGTCCCTTGGTTTGGCCCTGATGAAGGTGTATCTTCCAGCTCTTGGGCACATAGAGAAGCAGAATGTATTAACAGGTGAAGAATTCTGGGATAAGAAATGGTGACAAAAAGTGTCAGACTTCTACCTCAAGAGCACTGAGGTTGGGGTCTCTGTTACAACGGGAACTCACCAGCTTCCGTCCACACCCATTTGAGCATCAAATATTTATTGACACGAGATAGGAATGCTGAGTTAAGGGTCCAGACTTCTCCCTTTTAGTAAATTCTCCACCTTATTTTTAGCCATCAGCCTCCTCTCAAATACCTCCCCAATCTACCACCTCCTCCCTGTCCCCACCCCGCCCCTCCATCAAGTCTCTACCATCACTCAAGTGGATTTGTACAAAAGAGTTTAAACTGGTTCACCACTTACCAGTCTGTTATCCAGGCTGTCTTCAGCATGGACGCCTGTTACAGGCTGAATTTTACCCGCCACCCAAATTCATACATTGAAGCCTTAACCCCCAGTACCTCAGAATGGAACCATATTTGGAGATAGGGCTTTTAAAGAGGTCATAAGTTAAAATGAGGTCATGGGGGGGGGCCTAATCCAATAGGACCAGGGTCCTCACAAGAAGAGGAAATCTGGACACAGACATGCACACTCAATGGGGGAAGACCATGTGAAGACACCAGGAGAAGTCAGCCATCTACAAACTAAGAAGGAAGGCCCCAAAAGAGACCAAACCTGCCAATACCTTGATCTCGGATTTCCAGCCTCCAGGACTGTAAGAAAATAAATGTCTGTGGTTTCAGTCACCCAGCCTGTAGTACTTTGTTTTGGCTGACCAGCAGACTAATGCAATGCCCATTAGTTCCCTACACAGAGATCTGCCCATCCATCCTCTTTACAACTCTGCTCTAGCTCTCAGACTCCCCATTTCCTTTGGGATCAGGTTCAGAGTCCTTAGCGCAGCATAGCTGGATCTTCTTCCAAGCCCAACCTGCCTTTCTGATGTCCTCTCCTGCTGACCTTTCCTAGCCCACGCCATTATTCCTAGTTTCACGATGCAACACACCAGCACAAATGTCAGAACACACTATGGCTCGACCACCTCCCTGACTTGGCCCAGACTGACGGCTGTCTGGAAATCACCCTCCCTGTGCCTCCCTATTCCTTCAGGAGATGCTTGTCATGTATACAATTGTTGAATTACTATGTTGTGCACCTGAACATCATACATTAACTCTACTTCAATAATAAATCTTTTTAAAAATAAACCTGAGGCAAAGAAATAATAACATGATAATCTGTGTAATAGTTTACCTAGTTGCTTATTATTTATTATCTTATTCCTCGAGAATGTAATCACCAAAAGTCAAGTATTTTTGTCTGGCTCATTTAGCACCATAACCTTGGGCAGTAGAATAGGACTTTGAATTTAGTAGACACTCAATAAGCTTTTTTGATTGGATGAATGTAGAAGGAAGGAAGGAAGGAAGGAAGGAAGGAAGGAAGGAAGAAAGGAAGGAAGGAAGGAGGAAGGAGGGAGGAAGGAGGAAGGAAGGAAGGAAGGGAGGGAGGAAGGAAGGAAGGAAGGGAGGAAGGAGGAAGGAAGGAAGGGAGGGAGGAAGGAAGGAAGGAAGGAGGAAGGAGGGAGGAAGGAGGAAGGAAGGAAGGAAGGAAGGGAGGGAGGAAGGAAGGAAGGAAAAGAAAGAAAGAGAGAGAGGGAGGAAGGAGGGAGGTAAGAAAAGAAGGGAATAGAAAAGAAAAAAAAAGGGTTACTCAAATGTCACATAACCTTAACCTATGCCCCCACCCCCACCCCCAGGCAGAGCCTGTCCCTCATCTGCTGGGCACTCCCTGCACTTTCTCTGTTAGAACACTTAGACCTTTAGGTGGTGAGTGTTTGCATTGAGTTCCTTGTGGCAGAGACAGTGTTTCATTCAATACAACTGTACCACTTAGTAGGTGCTCAATAAATATTTGTTGACTAGCTGACTTTGTGTACTTATTATTTGTCTTCCCCTCCAAATTCATATGTTGAAGTGCTAACCCCCATAATAGGAAGGGGGGCCTTTGGGAGGTCATGAGGGTCAGATGAGGTCATGAGGGTGGGGCTTTGGTCTTCCCTTATAAGGAGAGGACAGAGAGCTCTCTTCCTCCCTCCCTCTGTCCATCCCGCCCTCCCCCTCCCCTTTCCTCTGCATCTCTCCCTCTCCCTCCTTCGCTCACCCCACCCTACCACGTGAGGACACAGGGAGGAGGGAGCTACCTATGAGCAGAAGAGACCTGTCACTAGCAAACAAACCAGCCAGCACCCAGCCTCTGAACTGTGAGAAAACTACACAACTGTTGTGTAAGCCACCCAGCCTGTGGTATCTGGTTACAGCAACCTGAGCAGATTCAAAAGGCTGGAGGGCTGGTTAAATGAAGGCAACACTTTCTACTGTTTCAGCCAAGGACTCTTCCCCAGATCTGGCCACTGTTCCTGCACGGGGTGTGTGCGGGAACCCCCATCGTGGGCAGGCCCTGTCTGTCTTGTCCTCCTGACATTGACGAGGTGCTTTCGGGCCTCAGACTTTTCCGGGTGCATACCATCATCCGTGCTCTATCCTCTGTCCACCCACTTTCTCCTTCCAGGGCTCGACAATTGCCTTTGACTTTTGCTAAAAAAGATGAAATTTACTTTTTCCACCCTGGAAATTCCTGTCCCTTTCTTTTCCCGGGAGCCTCTTTGAGTCAACCCACCTTTGCCGATCATCTTCCTTGTGCCGGCTCCTCGCCAGCATCACCCCGATCACAGATTATTCTGTCCTGAAGACGTGGTCCTTCTTTGGTTGGAGGCTTTGCTCCATCCCGAGCTACGTTCCTTTGTGCAAACCCAGGCCTCTTCAGATTCTTCTCTGGTTATATAATTGCAATTTCCATAGGCTTTCTCCTAAAACGTTCATAATCCAATACCTTCATGCATACCTAACTCTAGTCCCTTAGATTAGTTGGAACATACATTAAGCTGAAATGAAAATATCACCCACCTGAAGACTTCAGGTCCCCCGTTTCGGGGCTGGCCATTGCCCTCCTTCCATGGATGCGGGGTAGCGGGGGGAGCCCTGTCATGTCAACAAACAAAATGCTTGGCGAAGAATTCCTCACCATACTCCTGACATTTCAGTAAGCCTTGTCCAGCTCACCCTCCCACCCTCCGTGCGAAGGAGTCTGAGAGCTGCAGAAATTGCAGGGCAAGGAGCTGAGTGTTTGCTTGCTTCCTCTCACGTCAAGGAGTCTAGAGAAGGGTGCTGAAGCGTGCCTGGATCACTTAGGGTAAAAAATATATATATATATACTGAACTTGGATTTGGAGGATGCAAAGGAGGTGCAACGCCTAGGAGGTACAAATCAGCTCTGTAAGGGCCCTGTTCCATAGTGGAGCCCGCAGTCACTGGCAGCGAGGTAAATTTAAATCGATTAAAATGACGTAAAATCTTAAATGGAGTTCTTCTGTGACACAAATCCCATTTGAATCACTCAAGGGCCACATATAGCGGCTACAGTATTGGACAGCGCAGATCCAGAATGTGTCCATCATTGCGGAAAGTTCTTTGGAGCAGCTCTGATGTATATGCTAAGTCGTATTTACAAGGAATACCAAAACGCGACATTCCTCCTGTTGAAATGAGTGTCGGAAAAACAGGGAGTGAACTTTGGTGATCACCAGAAGCATGATTTTTTTTTTTAAATCCTCACTTGTAGGTTCTCTGTCAACACTAGAGAGACAAAAGAATGAAAGGCAGAGAGAAGAAAGGAAGCCCAGTAGGAGGGTTACCGGTGCTAAGGTGTCTCACTGCAGATCAAGGGACCCCACAGTTTCTCCAGCCAAAGAAAGCCAGTGGCCAGAGACCAACTTGTGTGAAGTCCTGTCGAGAGGTGGCACGCACTGTCCCATCCGAAGAGGCGGCTTTGAATGTCTCTGTGTGATCGTGCAGACATGGGTCACGGGTCACAGGTCTCGCAGGTGTTTGATGCGGCGTTTTAAAAGACCCAGTATGAAAGGGGAGAATGATGTCACCTTTAAACAGCCCCTAACCCCTATTCACACAGCACTTCCTTTTCTTTATTTTTTTTTAAGATTTTATTTATTTATTTGAGAGCGAGAGCAAGAGAGAGAGAGCAGGAGCAGGGAGAGAGGGAGAGGGAGACCTGAGCAGGAGCCCAACCCCAGGACTGGGACTCGATCTCACGACCCGGGATCATGACCTGAGCCCAGGGCAGGTGCTTAACCGACTGAGCCCCCCACGCACCCCTCCAGTGCTTCCTTTGGTTCAGGCCATGTTGGATGCCTGGCCAGCTGTTGCTGAGGAAAAAACACTCATGTGTTAGGGAACTGGCTGCACCTGCCTAAACCTGGTGGGGGAGAGAGCCCAAGGGTCTGCAATCCCAGGCAGGCACTGGTATTTGGATCCTGGGGCTCATGACAGTGAATGCACGCCCATGTTCTTGGCTTCTCTACTTCCCAGGCTGTCTCTCCGGGTTTTTAAAGCATTGCTCTGTTTAGTAAGACTTCATTCCTCCCTCCACTGCTGCGTAGTAAGCGCCCAGCGCGCATTCTAGCCCCGTGTGGATTTTTCAAAACCTCTTAACAGCCATCCTGCAGGAGTAGCCTTGACTTCTGGGCTTTACAAAACATCTGAAGCAAATCGAATCAGCTTTGCGGACTCCTCACTCCGGCCACCCTGTGTGGTGGGCTGGCCCAAGTGTGGAATCACCCCAAGAAGATCTGGAAGCCAGCGGGACCGCTCCCGGGAGCAAGACCCAACCAGGGCTGATTTGCCAACATCCGTGCATTCTTATTTATGAAATCCTAGCCAAGGGTGGTTCCCAGGAAGGCAGGAATTGTATCGACTGCTTAGCAACAATGGCCTGGCTAACTGTATCCAGGAGATCCACAGACTGGCAGACGGTCTGCGTCTGGTTATTGTTCGTGCAGAAACCCACCTGTAATTCCTTCTCCCCCGAACTCTGCCCAGGACGACGACGGGGCTCCAGCCCAGGCTTGGATACGGGTACCCTCCCGCCCAGCCTGGGCTCTGCTCCTGCTGACTTCCCCTGCCCGCCTCCCCCTGCGCTGTCACTCACCCACGTCCACGAGCTGGCGAGCCTGTTCACCGTCCGCTCCCGGGGATCCCTCAAGAAGGCCGTGTGCATGCTCGCGTGTGCACACACAGACACAGACACGGACACGGACATGCACACACGACCTTCTCACACTCGCGTTCACACTCACACATCCAACATACACCCTTCCCCCCACCGCATACACACCAGACACATACACACCCACTCGCCCCACGCATGTACCACGTGCGACACACACACACAGACAACACACACGCTCGCATACATAACACATGCACGTATACGTATATGTGTGTTTTGGAGAGTTCGGTCCTCATCAGAGCCTTTTCGCCTGGACACGCAGGAGGGGAGGAGCTACTGGCCGGAGCTCAGGGTGGAGAGAGGGCTGCGGTCCAGTGTTTTCAGCTGTACCTGCCACACTGGCTTAGCTCTCATGTAAAGATACATCATGTCTCTTGATAGAGCATCTTAGGGTCTGTGGTGTCACAGCTCTGGTATAGACAAGGTTGATGACAGCTACAGAGAGGACATCTGTGAAGAGGCCAACGACCAGAGAAGATGCAAAGCCCTCTGAGAGGACGGTAACCACGAACTTCAGAAGCTGGCCCACCAGCCCACCGGGAGCAGGCCTGGGCCCCGGGCCGCTGTGCAGTCCCACGGACGTGGGCGTCAGGCCTCCGCTGTTCCAGTGAGAGGCTCGTGCTGAAACCTGCAGGCATCCAGCTATTTCCACGGACCTGAGAAGAAATAAGGGATGATGGAACTGCAGACATGCGATTTTCTTTTTTTAAGGTGGTGTTAACCGGCTAATAACATCCGGGTTTTCGGGGTGCGCTGCACACCCTCGAAGCTTCTGCAGACATGAGCTAATTAACCTGAACTTGGAGGTGGGTGCACATAGGAACTGTTAGCACTTGAGCTTTGCAGATCACTTCTTGTAGCAACATGTCACACTTCTTGTAGCAACACGCCAGGTAATTGCGAACCACATGCTGTGTCTAAAATACCCGGATTTAAACCAACAGCGCTGGGGACCTCTGAAGCCGTCCATGCATTTGCATGAGCATTCTCCCTCTCCCCTCCCAGCTCGGGGCTGCCGTGCATTCTTCTAGACTCCAACACCACTCAGCTCTCTCCCTCCTCTGCAAAGCCTTCCCCAGCTGTGCTCGCCTGCACAGGGATCCTGCGGATCCTTCTCTACAGGGACCAACTCTCCCGGGTGGCCTGGGGCTGTCTCCCTTTTAGTGCTAAAAGTCCCACATGTAAGGAAACCCCTGAATCTTGGGCAAATGGAGACTGTTGGCCACCCTGAGTCTCTCGACAGCCCTATAGGATCGGTAGCATGTGATTTTGCTCTTAATCATACTGTACTCTGTCTAGTATCATAACCCACTGGCATAGACCGAGTCTGTCCCATGATAATAAACTGCTCAAGTCAAGGGTCTTCTATTAATCTCCTTGGTAAACCTAATCTAGGCACCAAGAATTGCACCTTGACTTCAATTCTTTTAATACCAGGTCTCTGCTTTGACACAATTCAAAATAAGACCCCTAAAAGGTTTTTTCCTCTAAAGACAGGATGAGAGTGGGGCGCCTGGGTGGCTCAGTCATTAAGCGTCTGCCTTGGGCTCAGGTCATGATCTCAGGGTCCTGGGATCGAGCCCCACATCCGGCTCCTTGCTCCTCGGGAAACCTGCTTCTCCTTCTCCAACTCCCCCTGTCTTTATTCCCTCTCTCGCTGTGTCTCTCTCTGTCAAATAAATAAATACAAATCTTTTAAAAAAAAAGTAAAAAATTAAAAAAAAAAAGACAGGATGAGATTTCCCATCAGATGGTGTCTTGATCCTCAAAGTTGAAGGTCCAGACCAAGAAGGACCTAGGGGTTTTGCCCTGATTAGTAGGATAACCCTCAGTGGCCAGCCTTCAGCAGTCAGTCCCTACAAGTTTTATATAATACAGATTTCCAGAGCCCCTTCCCAGAACTTCAGATTCAGGACTGCAGCTCCTCTGATGGTTCTTTTTTTTTTTTTTTTAAGATTTTATTTATTTATTTCACAGAGGGAGAGAGATCACAAGGAGGCAGAGAGGCAGGCAGAGAGAGAGAGAGGTAGCTGAGCAGGGAGCCCGATGCGGGCCCCAATCCCAGGACGCTGAGATCATGACCTGAGCCGAAAGCAGAGGCTTTAACCCACTGAGCCACCCAGGCGCCCCCTCTGATGGTTCTTGATCCCACCAGTCCCTGAGAAACAGAGTCAAAACTCTTCAATCAAACTCAGGTGGAACAAGCTGTGGGTTGCTGATCAAAAAATACCACTTACATTGAAGATCCACATTAAAAAAGAAAACACTTGGGTGCCTGGGTGGCTCAGTGGGTTAAAGCCTCTGCCTTCGGCTCAGGTCATGATCTCAGGGTCCTGGGATTGAGCCCCACATTGGGCTCTCTGCTCAACAGGGAGCCTGCTTCCCCCTCTCTCTCTGCCTGCCTCTCTACCTACTTGTGATCTCTCTGTCAAATAAATAGATAAAATCTTTAAAAGAAAAAAAAAAGAAAACACTTAAACACTTCAGTTTACCTTAAAATATGTAAATGTCCATTCCTTCCCCTATTTTTCTGATGAATGCCCAAAGCCTTTCTTGGGTATGGGTTTGCTGATTGGATGGCTTCGTTATTTTTCTTGTGTAAATCACATCCATATATTTCTCGGTTTGACTTTTTTAAAATAGAACAAGAATTTAAAGATACTGGTGAAGTGTTCTGAGTGTGGAATCCTTCCAGATCCTTGCAATGTTTTTTCAAATCTCTTTGCAGTTGTCGCAACCATACCAAATTAAGCAAAACTTTTGAGCAACTCACATTTGTTGAGTCTCATGGCAGCACGCAACTCAGTTCTCAGAGACACAACTCCATGAGGTAGATTATATCTTTTTGCATAGAACGTAAGTTACATGAAAAAAGAAATCTTCGTTTCTTCGTTCACCAATTTATTCCGGGCATGAAGAACAGAGGCTGGCACATTGCAGGTATTCAATTTGTTTTTAAAAAGATGATGTCTGGGTGGCTCAGTCAGTTGGGCGTCTTATCTTGATTTCAGCTCAGGTCATGATCTCAGGGTTGTGGGATTGAGCCCTGCTTTGGGCTTTGTGCTCAATGTGGAGTCTTCTTGAGATTCTCTCCCTCTTCCTCTGCCCCTCTCCCCTCTCATTCTCTTTCTCAAACAAATAAATCTTTTTTAAAAAGGTGGTTCACATAATATTTAATTAAGTAATTACAGTAATAGTACAACCAGCATAAGTGTTCGAAAGCTAATACAAGAGACTCAGTAGGCACAGTAGATAAATCAGCAAGTGGGTGAGAGAGTGGTCAGCCAGCTGTGAATATGCAACTTGCCCTGGGCTTTGATGTGTGTGTGTGTTGGAGGTGATGGGAGTGTCTATTAAACTCGGGAGTCCATTAGGTAAAGACTTGTAATGACACCCCTCACTTTCCTGAAAAGATAAGAAGCCGAGGTCAACCGAGAGCTGAGAGAGAGTCGAAGGAAGGAGTCACATAGAATTTCAACAATTTTTGATGGTCAAGGAGCTCTTCTCCCCCCCAAAAATTATACAACGTCTTTTAACCTGTTTGAAATAACTGGGGGCTGCTGTGGTTCCCAACTGGGAGTGGACACCCTACCACTGTTTTAAAAGCAAAATATCCATGTGCTACTTATGTTCTTTATTCATGCCCTTCTTGGCCAACAAGGCATTTGAATAAAGTCCTTTGAAACCACGTCTAGAATGGTGTCACAGAGTCAGACTGCCTTGTGCAGACCCTAGTGTTACATCAGCCATGCTGATTCCTCCAACAAGGTATAACTGCTTCCTGAGCCTAGAATGGCAGCGAGTTCTGTACATGCGTGTTGGCCTGGCAGGAAGATTGAGGTGGGAGCCGCAGCAGAAGTAGCAGAGGAGTGGTGGCTGAAGGCATCAAGGTCTTGAGTCAGCCACGGGAGCCACACATCTGGGCGGGCTGTGGTTCCACGCTCTCCCCTGTGTGGTGTAATTGTAGGCATCCCACCCCCCACCCTCGCATTCTGGCTCCAAGCCTGGTTCTTCAGGCTTCCAGAAGTTTCCGTGAGATAGATACCTGCTTTACCTGCCACAAAGTCCTTTTCTGCTTAACTCCACCAGTCACTCCGTCTTGCATTCAGCTGAGAATACTGACTGATTCAGCACGTGTGAGGTTGATCATCAAATGCCCATTCTTTAACCTGCCTCATATCTCAGTCCCAAGGCCCATGACTCAACAGCCTTGAGTTAATCTGTCTTTCTCCCTTCTTTCTGTTTTCACATCTCAGCCACCTGTCTCAGTCCCGAGCCTTGGCTCTGCTATGCCCCTTTGCCTAATCCTTCTAGGGCTTCATCCAAATCCAGGGCCCCAGGGCAGCTGGAAGAACAGGACTTTTAGACTCTGATGACATGGGTAAAGATAGGGATTGTATTTGGGCTTGAACAAAGGCTTACCAAATCTTACTACTGTGCTTCTAAGTTTCCACCAAATGTCCTCTCTTTCTAGCATTTGCTATTTTTGTTCTTATTTTCGTTCTTGTTTCCCCCCCATTATCTGATGTCCCGTCTTTATGCCTATAGTTTTTGCTACTGAAAAGTGCCTAACCATCCCTCCTGTTACCCATGCTGGCATCCAAATGCTCTGCAGGGCCCTCCACACTGGTGCTGTCCTTCCTCGGTGGTTATACATTTCCAGGATCCCAAAGGGTAGTCTCAGTCTTTCTTACTGGGCCAGAATTTATTCGAGGGACACCAACTAGTACTACATCAAATGCATTGGCCACTGCACCTGAACAGGTACCCCAGGACAACCCAGGCAACCCCAGGCCATGTTCCATACCTCCCTGAAACACCGAGGTACCCCTGGACCACAGCCAAGGTGGTCAGGCTTTGCCTTCCTGATTTGAGCAGAATTGCTCAATTAGGGATTCTGAGGCTCGACCATCAGTCCCAGAGATCTCTTTCCCATTTCCAAGGAGACTTGGAGTCCTCGCACAGACAGGGCTCTTGGTGACCTTCTAGAATCCCAATGTCTTCAGAAGGGCAGACAGGTTAGCCTAGATTATGACTCTCACATGCACTGAGACAATCAGTACAGTCCATGGGGAGACAAATTGTCCTGTTTATAGCACCCTGGACTGTTCTAGTCTTAGCACTGACAGTCCAGCCTCTAGAAAAATCTTAGTCTCAGGAAAACCAGGGCAACTGGTCACCCTAGCAATCCGCCAACATGAAATCAAGAATGTCTACAAGCTGAGGTCGACCACAGGTTAAGGCAAAATGATTTGATGCCCTCAATGTTGGCACAAAGCAGTTTTCTTTCTTTGTATCTACACACAGAGCATCTTTTTAGACCTGCCAAAATGCTAAAGTAATTATGTTCCCTCTTTGTCGTAGCTTGAAAATATTCACAGAAGTCCTGGAGCCTGCTTTCTTCCAGCCGACTGACTACTTAGTGAAGCATTCCTTGCTTAGCTGCTTCCATCTTCCCTCTTTTCATCATTTTAGCTGATCTCTTCTGAACTTCTGCCAATTTATCTGCATCTTCTTGATTCCGCGGCACTCTGGATTGAACGCCAGGCGCATTCATGTAGGCTTTCACCTCCTCGTCTCATTATGTGCTCCAGGCAGCAAATGCAGCAAAACCATGTAAGCATCTTATCCAATTATTGTAATTGCTTTCAAGACACACACACACAGAGACAGATATACTCTGTTAGTCAAGAGAATTAAACACCTTCTGAAGGTCAAAAAGCCACATCTCTTTGGGTTAGAAAATGCAAGGCAATAATCTTGGAAAAAATGATGAGCATAGGGGTAGGGAGTGGACGGAGCTGCGAAGATCTTGCTAGTGATCTATCTCTGCCCCCACCAGCTTGGACCCTTTGGAGAAGGCAGTCCACCAGCCTGGCTCTCCATTTCTTCATGAATAAAAATGAGAGGGTTAGACAGGTCATCACAAAAGTCCTTTCCATCACTGCTGTTTGGGGAGAGACAAAGACTGTGTCAGCGTGGCACCTCACCCAGGGGCTCTCAGGGGGAGTGGGGCTGAATTCGAATCACAGGCAGCACCTTGCAACGTGCACCTGCTTCTCCAACTGGCCTCCTACTGACCCTCCAGGGCACCGTGACATTTGGAGACCTCATGAAACCTCATCTAGTGATTACGATGGGGACTGTGGTAGGAAATTGTCCCCCTTCTAGTCCCTGGAAGCTGTGACTATGTTAGGTTTCAAGGAAAAGAGGAACTGAAGTTGCATTTAGAATTAAGATTCCTAATGAGCTGACCTGAAGATAAAGGATACTGGCTTAGCCAGGTGAATAATGCAGTGTAATCACAGGGATTCTTAAAAGTGGAGAGAGTGACTGAAGAGGAGGGCAGGGTGTCTAAGGTGAGGACTCCACCTGCTATCGCTGACTTTGGAGATGGCAGAAGGAGCCACAAGCCAAGAAGGCAGGCAGCTTCTAGAAACTGGAGGAGGAAAGGAGCAGATGTTCCCCTAGAGCTTCCAGAAGGAGCACGGCCCTGCTGACACCGTGATTTGAACCCAGCTCGACCCATTTTGAATCTCTGACCTTCAGAAATAGAAGAGAATGATCAGTATTGTCTTAAGCCACTAAACGTGGTAATTTTGTGACAACACGACGGGAAACCAAGGCAATGACCTCTGGGGCCAATGTGGAACACATTCGTTCACTCTCACATACAATCCCTTACACTCTCTCACACACATGCTCACATACTCCTGTGGTCTCACTCCTGCACACACCCCTGCTCCACCACACTTTCTCTCTCTCACACACTCACATACATTGACACATACTCTCTCACACAAATGCACACACGTGCACACTCTCCAAATGCATACGCTCACACACGTACACTCGCTCCCCAAACACACCTTCTCACACTCACACACGTACACTCGCTCCCCAAACACACCCTCACACACACACATGCATGTACACTTGCTCCCCAAACACACCCTCACACACTCACATACACATACACTCGCTCCCCGAGCACATCCTCACACACACACATACACTCACTCCCCAAACACACCCTCACACACACACATGTACACTCACTCCCCAAACACACCCTCACACACACACACATACACTCAGTCCGCCAAAACACACACTCATGTAGACTGTCACACACACATTCACAAACTCACACACAAGCACACTCACTCCCCAAATACACACACACTCAGGCCTACACACTTACCCACATGCCTTTAAGAACTAATTCATTCAACTGTCCAGGGTTGTATGGAATAGTATGTATAGACTTTTCAGGGTTCCCAAGAGAACATTTTAACTCTTCTAACTGTACCAAGAAAGAATTTGCAATGAGACAAGCCATGGAATGTGGGTGGGGGGGCGGTTCTGACAACCCCAACTTCAGCCAGGCTCGCCCACAGCCTGCCTGGTCACAGTCCTGTGGTGACTCCACACAGCCTCGCCTTCGCCCACAGGAGAATCTCTTCTTCCCAGGCCTTGCCAATCTCCCTCCCACTGGACACAGAGAGCCCTCAGACCATGAGGATAGTCAGGAAGGAAAACCACTCTCCCTGTTCCCTTCCTTCCTTTCTTTCTTTCTTTTTTTTTTAAGGTTTTATTTATTTACTTGTCAGAGAGAGCATGCACACAAGCAGGGGAAGCTTCAGCAGAGGGAGCGGGAGAAGCAGGCTCTCCACTGAGCAGGGAGCCTGACGCAGGACTCGAACCCAGGACCCCGGGATCATGATCTGAGCCGAAGGCAGAGGCTTAACTAACTGAGCCACTCAGGCGCCCCTCTATTCCTTCCCTTTCAATCAGTGTGTCTCCCCTCCTGCAAGGTACACTGGAAATGCTCTTCCTGATACCAACATCTGATTTTGTTTTCTTGGCCTAAAACTCCCTGAGGCATTTAGTGCACAATTTTGTACTGCAGTTGGTGTGCTTACTGGGGTCAGTGGCAGCAGATCTGATGGGGAAAGTACTGGGCAGGGAATCAAGAGGCTTATGGGCAAGTCCTGGCTTATCCTGTTATTTTGTGGTCACTTAATTACAAAATATGTCACTCTCCACAAAGTAAGTTAGGCTGCTGGCCTCGAAACCCCACATGAAATGCTTCCTCATTATTGGTGTGTTTTCATTCACAGGGAATGTTCCGTGTCCCCCAGAAATTAAAAAGCTCCTTTAAGGCATGAGTTGAGCTTCCATTTATTTTTAATTCACCCCCACACCTAGTCAAATGTGGCATACCCTGTGGGCGTCCAGTAAATGTGCATTAGCTGACGGCTGGCTTCAAATGAAGAAAGCATGACTCGGTTCAAATTTTGCGGGTCGCGAACTACTGGGGGAGAGAAACTGCTCTCTGGGCGTGTGTTTGGGTCTTCTTCCTATCACCAGTGGCATTGTGGGAATCTGTCTAAATTTATAACATAAATTTAGGTGTCCTTATTTTATTGAGAAGGAAAGTCCTATGGACTGAACTGTGCTCATACACCTCCCTCCCAAAAACAGGATATGGACGCTTAACGGACTGAGCCACCCAGGTGCCCCCTCAAATTTTTGAAAACAGAAAAGAAAATAGAAACTGGATGAAATTTAAATTTTCCCTTCCCTCACTGCTGATGTGAATCCTTCCAAAACATTTTCCAAACAAAAATATATGCATATAAATCAATTATTTCATTGTTTTAAGATTTATTTGAGAGAGAGAAAGAGCATGCGAGCACAGGGGGGAAGGGCAGAAGAGGGAGAGAGAAACTCCAAGCAGGCTCCACATTGAGTGCAGAGGCAGATAATGGTAAAAATAGGGCCCACAGGTGCCTTCAACTACATAGACATCAGTGGCTCCTACCTGGTACCTGAACCAGAGTGATGGCTCTGCTGGGTGACATCATTCTCAAATAGTTGTGCTTTTGGGGGGCACCTGGGTGGCTCAGTAGGTTAGGTGTCTGCCTTTGGCTCAGGTTATGACCTCAGGGTCCTGGGATCGAGCCCTGCATCAGGCTCCCTGCTGAAGGAAAGCCTGCTTCTCCCTCTTCCTCGGCTGCTCCCCTCCACTCATGCTCTCTCTCGCTCTCCCTCTCTCAAATAAATTATATATATATATATATATATATATATGTATATATATATATATATACACACACACACACACAAATATGTGTATATATATATATATATATTCTTTTTAAAAAGCTGTGCTTTTGGCAATGTATGCACTTGAAAAGTGTTAGTGGGTCAGACTAAATCAGTGGTCACTATTCGAAAAAAAATTGAACACTAAACACACGCACTCACCCATATGCACCGAACTTCACTTCAACTTCTCGCACGAGGACGCCAGACCATGCCTCTGTCTCAGCCCATTCAGGCTGCTATGACAAAATACCATAAACTAGGTGGCTTGTAAACAACAGAAATTTATTTCTCACAGTTCCCGAGGCTGGAAGTCCAAGATGAAGGTGAGAGCCAATTCAGTGCTTCCTAGATAGCGGTCTTTTTGTTAAAACCGCATATGGCTGAGAGAAGGTGAGATCTCTGGGGTGTCTTTTAGAAGGGCACTAATTCCACCCATGGGGGCTTCACCCTTGTGACCTAATCACCTCCCAAAGGCCCCACCTCCTAATGTCATTCCACTGGGGTTAGGTTTCAGCATATGAACTTGGGGAGGACCCAAACATTGAGTCCACTGCAGCCTCCAACCTCCTCTTCAACAAAGATAAGAAAAGCAACCCTTTGTCTATAGCAGTGGACCATCTTTACACCAAATATTTGAATCATCTACTTTACTGTTCTAAAATAAAATCCATACATAGCATGCCCAACCCACGTGTATCTAAGTGCTCGTGTATGACTACAAGAGAAGACATCAGTGGGTATTCGGGTGCTTGCCTTCCATGGAAAATTCCAGCAACAGACATTTACAACTGCAGACTAAAATGGGGGTGTTGCATTGGCAACTCAAATCCCATGAGCAGTGTTGCCATTAGCAACGTTCCCAGAAAACGGAATGCTACATTGTTTCAATGTATACAGTTGTTACCCAATGGGGTTCATTACATATTAAAAGTATATAAAAAATAAAATATACAGTGGAGTTTGGGTTGAGGATTAGATCACTATCAACACCTGTTTCACTTACATGAATGGCCAGCAAGACATTCAAAAGTAATGCAGGCTGGGGGCCAATTCTTCATTGTGCGAGAAAACTCCACACACTGGATGACTAACCATCCAGGCTCCCACCTGCAATTATTACAACTACAAAAACTGTCCCACAAAGATCTGGAGAAATCGGAACCCTTGTGTTTTGCTGGTGGGCATGTAGAAAGGTACAGCTGCTATGGAAAGCAATACGGTGGTTCCTTAAAATATTAAACATAGTGGAATGCCTGGGTGGCTCAGTAGGTTAAGCGTCCCACTCTTGATTTGGGCTCAGGTCATGATCTCAGGGTCATGAGATTGAGTCCTGTGTTTAGGCTCTGAGCTGATTATGGATCCTTCTTAAGATTCTCTCTCTCCCTCTCCTCTGCCCCCTTTCCCCCACCTCCCCACACGTACGTGTACTCTTGCTCTCTAAAACAAACAAAAAATACTAAACATAGAAGTATCATATCTCCAGCAATTCTACTTCAGAGTATATACCCAAAAGAACTGCAAGTAGATCCTCAGATCCATAAACATGGCTATATTATAGCAGCATCATTAATAATACCCAGAAAGTGGAAAGAACCCAATTGTCCACCAACAGATGAATGGATAAACAAAATATGGTCCATACATACAATGGAATATTGTTCAGGGTTAGAAAGGAAGGAAATTCTTACATGTGCTACAACATGGGTTAACCTTAAAGAGATTACACTAAGGGAAATAAGCCATTCACAAAATGGCAAATACTGTATGATTCCAATTATGTGAACTGGTGATTACCAAGGGCTGTGGAAGTAGAACAGGGAGTTAATGTGTCATGGATACAACGCTTCAGTTTGAGATGATGAAAAGTTTTGGGAAGAGCTCAACAATGGGAATGCCACTGAGTTGTCACTTAACAATGGGGAAAATAGTAAATTGCATGTTGCGTATGTTTTACCACACACACACAAAAAAATGGAGGAGTTGCTAACAGAAAAAAAAAATGAAATCAACAACACCAAACAACATGCTTCACAGATTTCCAAAACACTTCAGTGGAACTGCCTGATTAAGCATTACTGCATAAATATGTTCCTTAAAATAGGAGGCCCCAACCCTGTACTTGGAATGAGGAGTGATGGGAGAAATATGAAGTAGAACTTCTCAGGGAAGCCATATTGGTTTTATCTCAAGTGCCATTGGCCCCTGGAACGTGGCTGAAGGGCTGTGTTGAGAAAGCATCTAATGCAGCCTTTGAACTCAGCAAGGATGAACAGAACAATCCATCAGCAGCACCTTCCATGGGCAAGAGAGAAGGGAAGGATAGCCCAGGTGCCACCTGTGGACAGACCTAGAAATGTAAACCCTTTTATTCCAGACATCTTTCTCCTATGACTGGAGCCTAAAATTAAAAAAAGCTTTCTAGCGGTTAAAAAAAAAAAATGCAATGGACACACCAACCTCTATTTTCCCACATTTCACAAAATGTTTCGAGTTTAGAGCAAAGAGGAAAACATTGGGTTCAAATATTCAAAGCCATATAAACTTTACTGAATGAGAGAGACTTCCTGTGACAAAGAAATAGAAAAAAATAGAACTGTTTAGGAGATACATAGAGCGTGGTTTAAGGAGCAGTCTGGAGGAATTTACACAGAAGAAGCTCCCAAATTCAAGAACTGAATAAAATTCTTATATTTATTAACTTTGACTACATTTTCCTTATATGTATAGTCTGCCCTCTGGTGACATTAGCAAGCAGCAAACTCATCTGGGATTGAATTTACTGAGGGAAAAGGAACAGAGTCAGGTTGCCGCCCTGAGACCTTCTGCTAATAGAGGAAAAACAATAACGCTGTGGTTGCTACTGGGCATGACGGTGATGATGGTGGTGGTAGTGGTGGTAGAGGTGATGATGGTGGTGGTGGAGGTAGTGATAGAGATGATCGTGGTGATGGTGATGGGGGTGGTGATGGTGGCAGTGGTGGGGGGGAATGATGGTGATGATGTTGGTAGCAGCAGTAGTGATGATGATGGTGGTGGTAATGGTGGCCGTGATGATAGTGATGGTGGTGATGGTGATGGTGGAGGTGATGGTGATGGTGGAGGTGATGGTGGTGATGGTGGAGGTGATGGTGATGGTGGAGGTGATGGTGGTGATGGTGGTGGTGGTGATGGTGGTAATGGTGGTGGTGAGGTGATGGTGGTGGTGGTGATGGTGATGGTGAAGGTGATGGTGGTGGTGATGGTGATGGTGGGTGGTGGTGATGGTGATGGTGGGTGGAGGCGAAGGTGGTGGTGATGGTGGTGCCAGTGGTGTTGATAGTGATGATGGTGATGGTGGTGGTGGTCCTGGAAGTGATGGTGGTCATCGTGGAGGTGATGGTGATGGTGGGGATAGTGATGGCAGTGATGGTGGTGGTGGTGGTGGTGGTGGCAATCATACCTAATACATATGTAGCACTTCCCTATGCCTGGCTTTACTACAAATGCTTTACATGCATTCATTAATTTAATCTATGGGGCAGGTACTTTTATGATCCCCATTTAAATGTGAGGAAACTAAAGCACAGAGAGGTTATGCCATTTGCTCAAAGTAACACAGCCAAGAAAGAAATGGAGAGGCCGGGCGCCTGGGTGGCTCAGTGGGTTAAAGCCTCTGCCTTCAGCTCAGGTCATATCTCAGGGTCCTGGGATCAAGGCCCGCATTGGGCTCTCTGCTCAGCAGGGAGCCTGCTTCCTCCTCTCTCTCTGCCTATTTGTAATCTCTCTCTGTCAAATAAATAAAAATAAAAATCTAAAAAAAAAAAAAAAGAAATGGAGAGGCCACCGACACCCTGCTCTAAAGTATTGATTAAACAGATTTTCCTATACAGGAACAAGAGTTCTATTTAGAGTTTCATTAACGTTCTCTTTCAAAGGAAAAGTACAACCTGGTAAGTGAAGGCTATCGGTCATTCACACATGTGAATCATACATTACTCCAAATACTTGGGAGTTCTCACTGAAGGTAGGAACAGAGGGGTGGCATTGGAGAAGAGTTTTGGGGGGAGGGAGTGGCTGTAGTTGGGGAGGCTTGTCTCTAGCAGCCAGAAAGCAGACACACTTGAGTCAGGAATAAGATGTCTGAAGGTGGGAGGGTTGCAGGGACGAGGCTTATCGGCCTCGTGAATTTCCCAGGAGACTGCCGGTGGCATGTATGGCCTTGATTAAGTCTTCTCAGAAGATCTTGGATTCACTCCTTAAATGGCTGGTTATAGCACTTCCCCAAGACCACACATTGGTTAAATTGGCCCTGGAGATCATTACCATGATCATTTCATCTGCCTAGTATTTGCAGCAGCCTCCCCCCAATACCAGAACATGCATTTAGGAATAGGCTTAGAGGATTTTAAGATTTCACATCCTGAGCTTTAAGAAAAGGAAGAGGGGACAGGGTTGGGAGGAGGGAGAAGCTCATGCAGGGAGACCGGCCCTAATTTTACTTATCATGAAGAAGGCCCCTGGCAGAAGTCCGGGCCAGCCATCACTGGGACTCCTGCTAGACTGGAGGCAAAGAGGCCAGGGAGGGAAGGGCAGAGTCTCAGAAGCAGAGTAGGCAGGACCTTCTTTGGATTAGAGGAATAGGAAAAAGCAGGATCCAGGATTCGATTTTTGGCCTGAGCAGCTGGGTGAATACTGGTGTCACTTACAGGCGTAATCAGGGCTGGAGAGCTTGGGTTTGTTTTGTTTTGTGTTGTTGGAAGTGGCGTAGGGAGCAGATCGAGCATTCTGTTTCATTAATTACAAAATGCCTATTCCACACTGGGGAGGAACTCCGGGGGGACGTCAGGGACGCAGACCTGCGGAAATTCTAGAGAGGAAGGGCGGAGCACCCCCTGCAAGGGGGCATCACCGCGCATGCGTGCAGCATCTTACGGCTCATGAGGCACCTAACTCCTCAAGCCCACAGAATCTCATGAGGTCTTTATTACTTGCAGTTTGACTGATTAATAACCACATTTTGCATGTGTATCTCCTTCGAGTTGCTACGCTTCCCCACAGGCTGTCTCGGCCCCATTTTGCTCCTTTCAACGCCACTAGGGAACAGAAAGACGTGGGCGATGGCGGCCAGGAGCACAGAAATTACACCTGTTGAAACGTACACCTGCAGGGGCACACAGAAGACGACATATGCTTTGTACACCCGGGCTTATGGGGCTCTTCAAAAGCAGTTCAAATTTTTGTTATGTACATAAGAGCCCTCTGCTGTTCACACTGGGTTTATGCATCCGCTGAATTTTTTTCAGCTGACTGCACCACAGTTCTCTTTAATTTTTGTAAAATGTCCTTGGGATACAAATCCCACATGCGGACCATCAACACTTTTCAGCCTGGCTTAATTTGTCATAACCGATAATACCTCCATATTAGAGAACCCGACAGTTTATTGTTCAAGAAAAGCAGCGTTGGATGAGAAACAAAGTGCTTTTATGTTTGAGACCGACCTTCAGTAACTGGATATTTCAAAAATTGTTGTGAAATCTTGTCATATTTACCAGTATGCTATACCCATTCGTGGAAAGAATAGCAGCTGCACGGATCCTAAAAGGAGGTAGAGGCATAAAAAAGAAGGGAATGAATTGGCCCTTAATGACACGGAGGTGGCAGAAACGAGTGTGAGGAGTTTGCCAGACAGAGCGAATGCTCCGAAACTGAGGGAATCCTAGACTCCAGAGCTGGACATAAAGCTGGAGGAATATCCCAGCAGGGTTGGCTCTGGGTCTTCAGCACCTGCCAAGTTTGGCCTTCGGTGGGGACCCCAGGAGGCTCATTAAGTGGCTAGTGACCTACATGAGCAGGGGTGAGCTTTCAAGGAAGCTTTGGAAGGTGTGTGTAGGGTAGTCAGAGGAGGGAAGGAGCAGGACAAAGAATGGCCACTGAGGCAGCTCTTATGACCATCATGAAAGAAAATCACCAGGACCTTAGCTAGGGTGGTGATAATGGAAATGAGAAGACAGAATAAAATTGAGAGGAAGGAAGGAAAAGAGAGAAGAGATGTCTGGGAGAATGGAGGAAACACTGCATGAGCTATTACACAGAAGATCTGGAAAAGAAGTTCCATTTTTATCAACAACAAAACAACAACAAAAATATTTTGTATTTCCCCGGCCTACCTCTATACACTCCGTCTCCTTACCGCTGATGCCGACTGGCTTATAGACCCGGGCTCGCAGCTGCCCCTCGGCCTAGAACCCGCGCTAACCGTAGACAAGTGACATCTAAGTAGCAACTGACAGAGTACCACGACACGGAGGGAGATTTGAAAATGCATGAGAGCACTTCTGACGGGTACAATGACTGACGGTGGGTACTGACATTTAGGGGCAGGAGCCAGAGATGCTGTGCATCCTGCAATATTCAGGAAAGTCCCACACAATGCAGAAGCGAACCACCCACAATCAGTAGACCCATCACTGAGGAACCTTGCCGCAATCTGTCCCCAGGTCCCAGTTTGTTAAACAGGCATCTGCCATGTTCTCTATACTGTTTTCAACAAGACTGGATACATCCAGAGACCCCTGAACACAAGGCTCCAAATGCCCAATTCCTGCAGTAAAGCCCTTGGAATTCTTCTTTAGATGCTCGGATCACCGCCTCCTGTCTCCGTGTTTTGAGAATTTACCAAGTGCCTGGCACTGTAGTCACAGTTTGTAGCAAAGAGAGGCAGAGAAAGAGCCCAAGACTTCATCCCTGCCCGTCAAGAATTTCACACCCCGCTGAGGAATAAAAGGCTAGCCCTGGAGAGAAATCCTTAAACCAGATTGGATTTACATATATCAGATTATAAACCAGCACTAAGTGGCTCCATACAAACTAGAAGGACTGGAGTTTCAGAGAAGGGAATGAAGACAGGTAAAGAGGAGGGAAGAGTAGTTACCTACCAAACTGCTCGTCAGGTAGTTCCCAAACTGGGTTCCTTGGAGCACTGATTCAGTGAAATAGCAAATATTGTGACTGGCAGGGAAGGGTTCTGGGGTCCAATAAGTTTGGGAATTGCCGGCCTGAGCAAAATTAATCAGTTTTCTTTGCTCCAGAATGTCTTAGATTGTCTGATAGCTGAGAACCATTGCAATTCTCTGTGAGTGGGTTTTACTCTTCAAAATTTGCTTGGTTTATTTGACCATGACACACACTTTCTCTTTCTTTCTTTTTTTAAACAGCGGGTTTCATGGTCCTGGGGTTGTATGGCATATACTTGGAAAAGACCACTGTAATCAGAGTACCGGCTCCAGGAAGGCAAGTGCAGGAAAACTGGGAATGTGCATGGAATATAGTGAGATGAATGGCACAGCCAGAGGGGAGGGGAAAGCTAGGCGGGAAAGAGTAATGTTTAGACTCTTACATCAGACCATCTAAGTTCAAGTACTACCTCTGCCATCGACTAGCCACATGAACTTGAACAGGGCCAGTTTGCTCACACGTAATTTGTAGATAAGCTCCTGTTAGGATCAGATATAGTAATACAATGAATATAAACCCCTTAGGGCAGTTCCTGGCACAAAGCGATGTTATTGTCCACTAATATTACAGAACTGGAGGCCAGACGGTAAAGGGTCTGTAAACTGGACGGAGCAACGTACATGCTACGTGAAAGATAGAGTCCCGTAGAAGTTTCTTTATTTGTACAGCTGACCTTTGAAACTACACAGGTTTGAACTACACGGATCCACTTATACACAGATTTTTTGATAAATAACAAAATAGTACCATAAATGTGTTTTCTCTTCCTTAAAATTTTTTGAATGACCTTCTCTTTCTTCTAGCTTACTTTATTGGAGAAAAATAATTTATAATCCATAAAATACACAAAATACGTGTTAATTAACTGTTTATGCTCTCCGTGAGTCTTTTGATCAACATTAGGCTACTAGTTGTTAAATCTCAGGGGCGTCAAAATTTTTACTGGATTGGGGCACCTGGGTGGCCTCATAGTTAGGCATCTGACTCTTAGTTTCGGCTCAGGTCATGATCTCAGGTTTGTGAGATCCAACCCAGCTTTGGGCTCCATGCTCTGCAGGAAGCCTGCTTGAGATTCTCACCGTCAGCCCGCCCCCCTCCACACTCACGCTCTTTCTCTCTCTCAAATAAAGACATCTTTACAAAAAAAAAAAAACTTATGCCGGATTTTTGACTATGCAGGGGATCGGTGCCCCTAACCCCAGTATTGTTCAAAGGTCAACTATGGGGGCGCCTGGGTGGCTCAGTCAGATAAGCATCTGACTCTTGATTTCAGCTCAGACCCTGATCTCAGAGTCATGGGGTCAAGCCCCCACATCAGGCTCCTGCACTGAGTGGAGTCTGCTTCTCTCTGTTGCCTTCTGCCCCTCCTACTCATGCTCACTCTCTTTCTCAAATAAATAAACGAATCTTTTTTTTTAAAGGTAGACTCTATATTCTTCTATGACTAAATATGTGATACAAAATAAAGGATATATATATATATGTAGGCGTGTGTATATGTGTAGTCGGTGCCCATGATGGACCAATGACCCAGCTAAAGAAATTGACCATCGCCAGTGTACTACAAAACCCTCATGGTCCCCTCCCCCGCTGGTCTCCTCCCCTCCCCACCAGAGGGAACCACCAGTCTGATTCCTGCACTTGGGTTCTTGCATTTACCTTCCTAGTCAAACCACATTTGTACATTCCTCTGCATACACCATGTGACCTGCTGCTTTCTGAACATTATCTAGATGCAATCATACTGTATGCCTTTTTCTGTGTCTTACTTTTCTTGTTCAACTTTACATTCCAGAAATTCATTCATGGTGATACCTTGGCTCTAGTTCATTCATCTTCACTGATCTTTATTTTTTTTTTAAGATTTTATTTATTTATTTGACAGAGAGAGATCACAAGTAGGCAGAGAGGCAGGCAGAGAGAGAGGAGGAAGCAGGCTCCCCGCTGAGCAGAGAGCCCGATGCAGGACTCCATCCCAGGACCCTGAGATCATGACCTGAGCCGAAGGCAGAGGCTTTAATCCACTGAGCCACCCAGGCGCCCCTTCACTGATCTTCAGTGCCATTCTCTGGTTAGTGAACATTTGGAGTGATTCCCTTTTTTTTTTTTTTTTTTTTTTGGCTCTAACAAAAATGCTGCCAAGGGCATGTCACCTGTCGCACTCATGCAAGAGATTCTGGATGGCAGTATACCTCCAGCTTTTCTAGGACTTTCCAAATTGCTTTCTGCAATGATCAAACTCACTGGCCCCCTAATTACATATCTAAGTTCCTTTCTTCACATTACTTACCCTGGAAACTTTGGAGCAATACATACTGACCAGACAAAAGCTATGTTAAGGAAGATCTGTTCACCAGTGACAGAGAAACCCCTCGCCAGCTAAGATGGATAAGAGAGCAGAGGACATCAGGGCTCCTGGGTGGCTCAGTTGGTTGTGCCTGACTCTTGATCTCAGCCCAGGTCTTGATCTCAGGGTTGTGAGTTCAAGCCCCAAGTTGGGCTCCACCCTGGGCATGGAGGCTACTTTAAAAAAAAAAAAGTCACATAGGACATCAACAGGTGCATCCCTGCAAAGACCAGTGGACCTAGCAAGAAACAGGCTTCTTTTGGGGCAGAACTCCTATAGTCTCTCTTTTATGTATGAGTTTGTATCTGCCAATATGTTCGTGCACCTTAGAATGGACCTAGAAGTCTACATGGCTTACAGAAAATCAAATACATAGTAAAAAACTGGAATTCTAACATACGTCCCCAGCTCTGCTAAAAGACTCTGGCCCCAGGCAAGGTCCCTTAAATCTTCGAACCTCACCCTCCTCAAGTATAAATCAGGCATCATTATCTGCATAACAGAATTATTATGTGGCATAATTAATTAATGGCAAAGGGCCCTTAGCACCTATAAAACCAGATATAAATGTTGAGTGGTGCTCTTAGGTAAGAACAGGTTATGCACACATTAGGGTGGAAACAAGTTGAACACGACTAATGGTGCTTCCCAGCTACAGCCTGAATCTCAACCAAATTTCGAACTGGTTGATTTTGGGGCACTGGTGTGGCTCAGTCGGTTAAGCATCTGCCTTCAGCTCAGGTCACGATCCCGGGGTCCTGGGATCAAGCCCCACACTGGGCTCCCTCCTCAGCGGGAAGCCTGCTTCTCCCTCTCTCTCTCTCTCTCTCTCTGGTTCCCCCTGCTTGCGCTCCCTCTCTCTCTCTCTAAACTGGTCGGTTTTGTATCAGCAGGACTTTTCCCAAGCCATGGGTTTCCTTTGCCTCCTGCATAAGTAAACAGGACAGCTCTGGGAGGCAGGCAGGTTTCCTGGGAGGTCACATGTCTCCCCGTTCAAGCCTGGCCTTTCCCCCTCCCACCACTCCCCTGCCCCGCACAATCCCCTGGCCTCATCTTCATCACTGGGAGTCCAAACGCAGACAGCTGATGCAAGTAGGTTCTCACACAGCCTCACTGGGATGCTTGGAGCAGCAGCGAGCCTCGAATTTGTGACCAACTGCAGAGCAAAAATGAATTCCGAGGGCTGTGATGACAGGAACTTCTCTCCCACAGGCACGAGGACGGCTGGACCAGGAGGGTCAGGTGTTTGTCTGTCCCAAAGCCGATCGAAATATCAGAACATCAGTAGAGGAACAGATAAGTAAGATGTGATATATCCGTAGGATAGCCTTCCCTACAGCCACGGAAAGACATTATTACTGAGCTCGGGGAGGAGGGTGGTCAGCTCTCAGAAATATAATGTAGAGTGGGAAAAAAATACTTTTTTTTCCTGTGGCGAATGCAACTTCTTTTTAATTTTTTTTTATTTTTTCAGTGTTTCAAGATTCATTGTTTATGCAGCACACCCAGGGCTCCGTGCAACTTTTCAATTTCCTGATAGGTGATTATGGGTTTCCAGGTGTTCGAAAAACAAATGGAAACAAATCCGAGTCATTTTGAAATGATTTTTGGTTGCTTTGACTGTTTTGTCTGAAGGCGAGAGCCTAACAGCAGCTAATCCATGAGGGTCACACCTTTGTAAGCTTTGCAGTAAGAAGTGAGGACCAGGATCCAGCCTGAGGCCTCTCAGCTCTGGCGCCGAATCCTTTCCACTGGTCCTAGGTGCCTGGTCCAGGACGTGCAAAGCCTTGACCCAGTCCCAGCTCAGCGGGCTTGTTGAAGAGCCCATCAGTTAATGCTCTGCCTCTGATACACAGAACCACACCAGCAAGGCCCCGGTAACACCGGCAGGTGGTGGGTGCTTTCCTGCAGGGGTGTGGCCAGTCGTTAGCCTCAGCACCTTCTCTGCTGGAAGAAATTCTGCCCCTGGGACCTGAGCCTTGGTCTCCTCTTGCACGCTCTATTTCTTCCTCAAGGCCTCTGCCTGAGCAGCCGGGGCCATGGAACGAGGATAGAGCAGGGATATTTCTCCCTGAAACTGTGGTGAAGAAGAAGGAGGAGGAGAAGAAGAAGAAGGAGGAGAAGAAGGAGGAGGAGGAGGAGGAGGAGGAGAGGGGGAGGAGGAAGAAGAGGAGGAGAGTAGAACTTAGGTGTGGAAATAGGAAGCCAAAGATCGAGACGACAGAAGGAAAGCCTGAAGAACCAGAAGCAGGTCCCAAAGCTTACAGTTCCAACCCTTCCATCTCTCCATTCGTTCACTCATTCCCTCGTGCACTCATTCCTTCTACAATTATGTCAGGCGCTGAACTGTGTGCTGGGGACACTATGGAAAACCACAACGCCCGTAGTCCTTGAGGTGCTCATATGCCGGTGGAGGGGACAGACATCAAACAGCCCCTTGTGTGAGATAAGGTCACGCGGTGGTAAGGGCTGCAAAGAAAAATTCATCTGAACAAGGGGGATGAAGAAAGCCTGGAGTGAGGCTGGCTCCTTCAGTGTGGGTGGTCAGGGAAGGCCTCTGAGAAGGTGGTGTGGCTGCTTGGATAAAGGAGGAGGATGTTCCAGGCAGAGGGAAGAGCAAGTGCAAAGGTCCTGAGGCAGGACCATGCTAAGGGACGCTAAGAAACTAGTGTTGTGGCCCACAGGGAGCAGGAAAAGTGGTAGAAAATAAGAAGAAGAAATAGCAAAGCTTAGGCCACGGAGCCTTTGTCAGCCAAAGGATAGGGATTTTCAGATTCTTTTGTTTTTAAGTGAAATGGTAATCCATGGAACAGTTTTAAGCAGTGAAATAACACAATCTGATTTTGTTTTTTTGATTTTATTTATTTGTTTGATTGTTTATTTGTCAGAGAGAAGGGGAGAGAGAGCATAAGCAGGGAGAGTGGCAAACAGGGAGAAGCAGGCTCCCTGTTGAGCAGGGAGCCCAATGTGGGACTCGATCCCAGGACCCTGAGATCATGACCTGAGCCAAAGGCAGATGCTTAACCCACGGAGCCACCCAGGCATCCCCCCCCTTTATTTTTTTAATGTTCCGCTAGCATGACCACACTCAGGGCAGCTCACCTCACTCTGGAGTCCCACTCTGAACTTAACCCACTTCACAGTCCTGCTAGATTTAAATTTTCTACCCCTGCCTTCCAGCTGTTTGTCCAGGTTTCCTCATGTGTTGACTCATACTTCCTGCCCCCGAACCCTGCCAACTCAGGCTGGGACAACTGCTCTGCCTCCTATCTGTCGATCTGGGGCCCAGGCGACACAGACACAGCGAGGAAGTCACAAAAGGCACATTTGCATCTCCCCCGCATCAGTAGAGCAAAAAGGGGGGATAGTTGTAATAAACAAATATTTGGAGTAGGAAGCGTTCAAGCAAAAAGAGAAAGGAAAATTATCCACACACAACTAAATAAAGATTCCACCGTGGGCCCCGTTGTCGAGGTGCAGACATTTACAGCAGGTGTTCACTTCTGCTTCGGACTCTTTGCAATCATTCTAAAGCCATAGAGCAAGGGTGCATTTAGGAAAAGAGCCCTGCCCATCGCTCTGTGATGGGGAGCTTGAGAAGCAAGGAGGTGAAAAACCCACCCAAGGTCACAAGGCTGCCAAGTGTCAGGGCTCAGCTCCATCCCGGGCCCGTGACAACCAACCAAGGCTTCTCTCCGCAAAAATTTATGAAAGGCTGGGCAGTAATAAAAGCAGCTTGTGCCACCCTTCCCCCTAATGCAAATGAAGAATCTGATTTGAGGAACAGAAACCTGGTTAAGATTTGCCCACCTACAAACAACGCCAAGGAGAAAGTTGAATGCCGAAAATAGAAGGAAATACAAGAAGAAAATAGCCTCTCAGGTGACTGTGAGCATTATTTCTACTCTGACTAATGGAGAGATTGCCTGTGAGAAGTCATGTCCTCACACCGAGCAAGTCTGAAGTCTGATGCAAGCCTCTCCGAATTACCATAAAATCACCAACATTCAAGAGTTCGGTAGTTTGCAAAACGCTGATGACAGCATCATCCTCTCATTTGCTCTTTGCAACGACCCTGAGAGGAGCTGAAACTCGGTTATTGTCATATCCCCATTCTACAAATGAGGGGACTGAGGCTCAGCACAATTAAATGACTTGCCAAAATCAAGCAAAAGAGCCTTGACCCTTAGGGTGCTGAATTCCTTTGACGAGGTACAGTGGAAGGAAGGAGGGAAGGAAGGGAGGGGGAGAGAAAGGGAGGGAAGCGGGAGGGAGGGAGGGAGGGAAGGAGGGAGGTAGGAAGGAAGGAAGGGGAGAGAAAGAAGGAAGTTAGGAAGCCACAGATTGGAATTCCAACTTTACTATGTACTCACCACACTGAGCCTCAGTTGGCTCATCTCTAAAACAGGGAGAATACATTACACCTACATGGCCGCCATTGTGAGGATGAAATGGGGGAATGTGTGAGAAGCATCCATCTCAGTACCTGACACAATGTAGGTCCTCATCATTATGAATATATACAACTTTTTTATTAATCTCATTTTGCAGACTTTCCAGCTACCCACTGCCCAACACAGGACGGGAAGACACAGAAGGGAGACTCTTTTCCTATGGTGTCACACCCACATTCATTGGCCTGGTTCTTTTTATTTATTTTTTTTATTAACATATAATGCATTATTTGCCCCAGGGGTACAGGTCTGTGAATTATCAGTCTTACACATTTCACATCACTCACCATAGCACATACCCTCCCCAATGTCCATCACCCAGCCACCCTATCCCAACCCCCCCTGCCCCCCAGTAACCCTCAATTTGTTTCCTGAGATTAAGAGTCTCTTATGGTTTGTCTCCTTCCCAATCCCGCCGTGTTTCATTTTTTCCCTCCCTACCCCCCATGACTCCCTACCCTGGCCTTCAAATTCCTCATATCAGAGAGATCATATGATAATTGTCTTTCTCTGATTGACTTATTTCACTTAGCATAATTACCCTCTAGTTCCATCCAGGTCATTACAAACAGCAAGATTTCATTTCTTTTGATGGCTGCATAGTATTCCATTGTATATATACACCACATCTTTATCCATTCATCTGTTGATGGACATCTAGGTTCTTTCCATAGTTTGGCTATTGTGGACATTGCTGCTATAAACATTTGGGTGCACGTGCCCCTTCGAATCACTCATTTGTATCTTTAGGGTAAATACCAAGTAGTGCAATTGCTGGATTGTAGGGTAGCTCTATTTTCAACTTTTTGAGGAATCTCCATACTGTTTTCCAGAGTGGTTGCACCAGTTTGCATCCCCACCAACAGTGTAGGAGGGCTCCCCTTTCTCTGCATCTTCGCCAACATCTGTCATTTCCTGACTTGTTAATTTTAGCTATTCTGACTGGTGTGAGGTGGTATCTCACTGTGGTTTTGATTTGTATTTCCCTGATGCCGAGTGATGTTGAGCACTTTTTCATGTGTCTATAGCCCATTTGGATGTCTTCTTTGCCGAAATGTCTGTTCATGTCTTCTGCCCATTTCTTGATTGGGTTATTTGTTTTTTAGGTGTTGGGTTTGATAAGTTCTTTATAGATTTTGGATACCAGCCCTTTATCTGATGTGTCATTTGCAAATATCTTCTCCCATTCTTTCGGTTGTCTTTTGGTTTTGTTGACTGTTTCCTTTGCTGTGCAAAAGCTTTTGACCTTGATGAAGTCCCAATAGTTCATTTTTGCCCTTGCTTCCCTTGTCATTGGCCTGGTTTCTTATCGAGAAAGATATCAGCCTAGTATAAGCAATGATTCACTTATCAAAATAATCCGTTGAGGGGGTCAACAGGAAGCAAATGCTCAGGAGAAGATGGCCAGAACTTCATTCCTTCATACAATACACATTAATGAAGTGTTTACCAAAGCTGAGCTTTAGGGAGACTGCAGTAAACTAGGTGGGGACAGCCCTGGGCCTCAGGGAACTGAAGTTATAACTTAAGTCATAGGTGACAAACTTAGGTTACACATGACAAGCATCAAGCAGTTGTAGTTTGTTCAAGCTGATATAACAAAATACAATCTCCTGAGTGTCTCATAAACAATAGAAATTTATTTCTTATACTTGGAGAGGCTGGACGGTCCAAGATCAAGATGCTGGCTGATTCAGTGTCTGGTGAGAACCCGCTTCCTGGTTCACAGGCAGTCATCTTCTTGCTGGGTCCTCACGTGGCAGAAAGGGCAAGGCAGCTCTCTGGGGTCTCTTTCATAAGGGCAGTAATTTCCATGATCTAATCACCTCCCCAAGCCCCATCTCCTAATGCCACCAGCTTGAGGATTACTTCAACATATGAATTTAGGGGACATAACCATTCAGACTATAGCAATCACTTAGATACCCTGGTCTCCCCTGGCTCTTTGAGGGCTCAGAATTAATCAACAAAAAGAAACACCTTCCTCCCCTCTGTTTCCTCCACTTACCTGCAAAATCATCTCCTGTTAAGTGAGCATCCAATTGAAGCAGAGAAAATGATAGTCTTTGGTGATTCCCATCACTGCTGCTCACATTCCACTGCTGAGCACTAATCATATGACTGTACCTGGACGTTGTCCTTGACTGGGCAGTCACTTTCACACTAGGGAGCGGAGAGAATTTTTGGTGGTCGACTAGCCAACTCTGCTGCAGCCAGAAAGGAGGCTGACCATACCGGTCATCATAACACCTAATGAAAATAACACAGGGAAGTTGGATACATGGAAAGAGATGGAGAAAAGTATGCCAGATACATATTAACACTATTCATTTCACACAGTGAAGTTCAAGATGAAAAGCGCTAAAAGGAATATATCATAATTACAAAAGTACAACCTACCAAATATGTCACAAACCTTTATGCACCTAAAATCTTAGCCTCAAAATGTATAAAGCAAACCCCGATAGAAATGCAAACCGACACTGATGAGTTCTCACAATGGTGACTATTTTTTTTAAGATCATCCATAACTCCTGCATATTCTCATTGTCCTTTTTTTTAAATTTTACTTATTTTTTCAATTTTTTTCAATTTTATTTTTACTGTGTTATGTTAGTCACCACCAAGTACATCATTAATTTTTTTTTTAAAGATTTTATTTATTCATTTGACACAGAGAGAGAGATTACAAGTCAGCAGAGAGGCAGGCAGAGAGAGAGGAGAGAGGAGGAAGCAGGCTCCCTGCTGAGCAGAGAGCCCGATGTGGGCCTCGATCCCAGGACCCTGGGATCATGACCTGAGCCGAAGGCAGCGGCTTTAACCCACTGAGCCACCCAGGTGCCCACATCATTAATTTTTGATGCAGTGTTCCAAGATTCATTGTTTATGTACAACACCCAGTGCTGGTGGTGGGTATTAAGGGGGGCACGTATTTCCATGGTGACTTCTTTTTTAATTAAGTTTTTATTTTAACTCCAGTATAGTTAACACACAATGTTATATTCGTTTCAGGTGTACAATAGAGTGATTCAACAATTCTGTATGTCACCCAGTGCTCATCAGGACAAGTGTACACCTTGACCCCCATCACCTATTCACCCATCCCCCATCCACCTCCCCTGTGGTGACCATCAGTTTGTTCTCTAGAGTTAAGAGTCTGTTTCTTGGCTTGCGTCTCTATTTTTCCTTTTCTCATTTGTTTTGTTTCTTAAATTCCACAGGTGAGTGAAATCATATGGTATTTGTCTTTCTCCAACAGACTTATTTCATAACCACTGTAGAAAACAGTATGGAGTGAAACTACTATTACACTGTACTTGAACTAACTGGAATTTAAATAAAAACTTGAAACTACAAAAAAATTAAAAACAAATAAAAATTTTAAAATCTTAAAAAAAAAACCCACAGAGATTCCTCAAAAAGTGAAAAATAGAATGACCCTACAATCTAGTAATCACACTACAGGGTATTTATCCAAAGAATATGAAAATGCTAATTCAAAAGGATATATGAACCCTATGTTTGTAGCAACATTATTTACCATAGCCAAACTACAGAAGCAGCCCAAGTGTCCATCCATAGATGAATGGATATGGAAGAGGTTATATATATATATATATATATATATATATATATATATATATAATAAAATGTTAATTACATAGAGAGATAAAGAAGAGGTGAAATACATATATAATGTTGATTACATATATAAAATGTTATGTTATATCTATATTATATATATAATAATAGTGTTATATATAATGTGGATATATATAAATGTCGATTATATAATAGGTGATATATACATATATGTGGAATATTATTCAGCCATAAAAAAGAATGAAATGTTACCATTTGCAACAACATGGATGGAACTAGAGAGTATAATGCTAAGTGAAATAAGTCATGATAAGTGATGACTTTAAACAAGCCCCTCAGAAATTGGCTGATCAAGTATTACAGAAAGGAATAAGGCTCCAGAAGTCCTGGCTAATAAGATGAACAATTATGACCTAATAGATATATGGAGAGAAATAACTTTGTATCCAACAGAGATTATACACTGTTTTCAAATTCTCATGAGACATTCCCCTGGTATATTAGCTCACAAAGACACAACAAATCCCCAGGAGGAAAACTCTGACAGTACATACTCATGAGCTATAATGGAGTAACACTGGAAAATAAGAGTAAAATGGTGACCAACAAAAATCTATTCTCTTGGGTATTTTACTTGACTCATGAGTCATAGGCTTGAAAGAAACTAAAACTAGAAATGACAAGCTATTTAGAATCACATTAAGAGCACTGCATACGTATCAAAGCCCATGGGCTATGCTGAGTCAGCATTCAGAAGCAAAATAGAGACCCTTTAATGCTTAGGGTGGAAAACCAGAAGGGTTAAAAATAAATGAATCAACCAAGCTTTCAGTTCAAGAAGATAAGGGCAGGGCGCCTGGGTGGCTCAGTGGGTTAAAGCCTCTGCTTTTGGCTCAGGTCATGATCTCAGGTCCTGGGATCGAGGCCCACATCGGGCTCTCTGCTCAGCAGGGAGCCTGCTTCCCCCTCTCTCTCTGCCTGCCTCTCTGCCTCCTTGTGATCTCTCTCCCACTGTGAAATAAATAAATAAAATCTTAAAAAAAAAAAAAGAAGCTGAGGGCAGAGATGGGGAGAGGAATAGAGAAAATAAATCTAAAGAACATTGAAGGGAGAAATCAAGGAAGATAAAAGTAGAAATTAATAAAAATAGAACACAAAAAGACAACAGAATTGATGAGTTAAACTGGTTCTTTGAAAGGACTGATGGAAAGACAAATCTTTGTCATACCTGTCAAAAGAAAGAAAAAGAACAAAATCCTAAGTCAAAAATTGTAAGAATGTAAATTACAAAATTATAAAAATTATAAGAACCTTTATGGCAAGTATTTTGAAAATCACTAGATAAAGTGACCAATTTCGTAGGAGAATATTTATTATAAAGATTCAGTCAAGGAAAAGTAGGAAACTTGACTAGAATCTTAACCATAAGAGGGGGGCCTGGGTGGCTCAGTTGGTTAAGCATCCAACTCTTGATCTCAGCTCAGGTCTTGATCTCAGGGTTGTGAGTTCAAGCCCCATGTTGGGCTCCACGCTGGGCATGGAGACTACTTAAAAAAAAGTAAATAATAAGCATCAAGTCCAGAGGCCTTTTCAGAAGGCAGAGTCTACCAGACCTTTAGTGAAGAGCTAATTCTATATAAACTATCTCAGAGCCTAGTAAAAAACCTAAAGCCCACCTAAATCACTTTAGAGTTACAATACAATACAGATCCCTAATACATACTTTTGTCTTTCTGTCTATCTAAACATATATATATATAGAGAGAGAGATACATTTACTTAAAAACAAAGATGTAAAATTCCATATCCAGAAGTGTATTAAAGGGATAACACAAAATGGTCATTCTAGGACTGTAAAGATGTTTCAGTGCTAAGAATCTATTAAAGATATAAAAGTAGAAAAACAGTATGACTGTATTAACAGATGCTTTAAAGGCATTTGCTGAAATTCAACACTTATTCACAATAGCAACCCAGGGGAAAAAATGCCTTAAACCTGATGAAGTGTGTTAGTGACCAAAGTAAACATCACTTTATGTGTCAAATATCAAAAATCCCTCCCATAAAAGTCAGAGATAAGATGAGATTCCTCTTCAACACTGTACTGCAGTTACTAGATGTTACACTAAGGGCAGGAAAAGCTAATACTATTCATCTTTTTTCTTTTCTTTGGATTAACGGAAGCAGTCCTGTTTGCACTTTACAGTTTACAGAAGAGATCCTGCCTTCTGTGATCCTCACAAAGCATGGGTGAGATCAGGTCAAGTATTGTCATCCCAACTTTGAGAATGAGAAACCCAAGGATCATAGAATTTTTTGATTTTTCCTAAAGACACACAGCTGGGGCACCTGGGTGGCTCAGTGGGTTAAAGCCTCTGCTTTCGGCTCAGGTCACGATCTCAGGGTCCTGGGATCAAGGCCCGCATCGTGCTCTCTGCTCAGTGGGGAGCCTGCTTCCTCCTCTCTCTCTGCCTACTTGTGATCTCTCTCTCTCTCTGTCAAATAAATAAATAAAATCTTTAAAAAAAAAAAAAGACACACAGCTGGTAAGCAGTGATGGGGAATAGACCCCAGGTTTTCTTATTATTAATAAAATTTAATTAGGAATAAGTAATTGAACTGTAAGTACAATATAGTTGACCCTTGAACGACATGGGTTCAAAACTGTGCAGGTTTACTTCTACGCAGATTTTTTTTATATATATAAATACAGTACAGTACTTTATGTTTTTTAATTTTTAATTTTATTTTTTAACTTTATTTTTTATTATGTTATGTTAGCCACCATACAGTACATCATTCGTTTTTGATGTAGTGTTCCAAGATTCATTGTTTACACATAACACCCAGTGCTCCATGCAATCGTGCCCTCCTTAACACCCATCACCAGGCTCACCCATCCCCTCTCCTCCTCCCCTCTAAAACCCTCAGTTTGTTTCTCAGAGTCCACAGTCTCTCATGGTTTGTCTCCCCTCTCCAATTTCCACCCCCTTCGTTTTTCCTTTCCCTCTCCTAATGTCCTCCATGCTATTCCTTATGTGCCACAAATAAGTGAAACCATATGATACTTGACTTTCTCTGCTTGACTTATTTCACTCAGCATAATCTCCTCCAGTCCCATCCATGTTGATGCAAAAGTTGGGTATTCACCCTTTCCAATGACTAATATTCCATTGTGTATATGGACCACACCTTCTTTATCCATTCATCTGTTGAAGGCCATCTCGGCTCTTTCCACAGTCTGGCGATTGTGGACATTGCTGCTATGAACACTGGGGTGCATAAGGCCCTTCTTTCACTACATCTGTATCTTTGGGGTAAATACTCAGTAGTGCAGTTGCAGGGTCATAGGGTAGCTCTATTTTTAATTTTTTGAGGAACCTCCATACTGTTTTCCAAAGTGGCTGCACCAGCTTGCATTCCCACCAACAGTGTAAGAAGGTTCCCCTTTCTCCACATCGTCTCCAACACATGTTGTTTCTTGCCTTGTTAATTCTTGCCATTCTAACTGGTGTGAGGTTGCACCTCTATGTAATATAGTATGGTACTTTAAGTGTATTTTCTCTTTCTTAGGATCTTCTCCAGCTTGCTTTATTGTAAGGATGCAGTATATAATTCATATGACATACAAACTATGAGTTACTCCACTGTTTATGTTATCAGTCAGGCTTCTGGTCAACAATAGGCTATTAGTAGTTAAGTCTGGGGGGAGTCAAAATCTATGCATGGATTTTCAACTGTGTGGGGGTCAACAGCTCTAACCCCCGAGTTGTTGTAGGGCCAACTGTGTATCTCCCTGCTACCAGTGACTGACCCTGACCAGGTCACTGTCCCTCTGAGCAAGCTAAGTCGGAGCCCAGGAGCTGACTGGGGTGGGGGCCGGGGGGACACTGCACAGTGAGTAAGACAGAAGGAAGAGAGAGAGCACTGAAGACAAACTTCTTGGTGCCAGGGCATATGTCCCTGAATGCCATCTGATAGATGGGGCCGGCCAGCACTCAGGTTTGTGCTCATGATGTTCCAGGTACTCTTCCGATGCTCTATATATGTCAACTCGTAGATCCTCATAAAAACTCTCATGAGGAATCACTTGGGTGGCTCAGTGGTTAAGCAGCTGCCCTCGGCTCAGGTCATGGTCCTAGGGTCCTGGGATCAAGCCCTGTGTGGGGTTCCTTGCTCAGTAGGAAGACTGCTTGCCCCTTTCCCCCTGCCCCTCCTCCACTAGTGTGTGAGTGTGCGTGCACACTATCTCATTCTCTTTCTCTCTGTTGAATAAATAAATCTTAAAAAAAAAAACTCTCGTAAGGTTGGCACTATTATTATTATCCTTATTTTACAGATGACCAAGCTGAGTAACGTCCCCCGAATTATAGATTTAATAAGTGGTAGTGCCAGGATTTGAACCCAGGCAGCCCGGCTCTAAAGTCTTTGCTTATAATCACTACATTACAGTGTCTTTAAGCCAGTACCCTGGTCCTGGGAGTGAGAGTAGAAACCAACCTTTCACAGATGTGTTTTATTTTTTTTTTTATTTTTTTTTTTTTAAAGATTTTATTTATTTATTTGACACAGAGAGAGAGATTACAAGTAGGCAGAGAGGCAGGCAGAGAGAGAGAGACAAGCAGAGGAGGAAGCAGGCTCCCTGCTGAGCAGAGAGCCCGATGCGGGCCTCGATCCCAGGACGCTGAGATCATGACCTGAGCCGAAAGCAGAGGCTTTAACCCACTGAGCCACCCAGGCGCCCTTCACAGATGTGTTTTAGATATAAAAACAACATCACTGACTGAAAAAAGCCTCAATTTGCTCACTCAATTTTTTTGATATTGCATGAGACCAGGAGAAAAAAAGGTTCTCACACACACACACACACACACACACACACACACACACACACACACACATGCACCCACACAATCTGCTTAGAAACATCCGTTTTTATTAAGTATCTGTTTCGCCGCTTCCTAAAATTAGACTTAACCCAAAAAAAGAAAGGAAGAAATGTTCTCGTTGGCTTGTTCCCTTCAGTCTGTAGACCTCTACACTGAGAGTCTTACCCAAGAGAACTGTAGAAGAAAATCAGAAAAAAAATATGATTGCCCAGTTAAGAACTATGGACCATAAAGAAGTGTTATTCTAAAGAATTATCTACATAATTATAATTCGTTGCTCTAAACTTCTTTTATCTGCCACTACATTTGCTTTTTTTATGTCAGAGGTCCTTGTTCTCTTACTTGGCCCTGCAACCTGTTCTAGACCTTGTGTTAACACTTTGGTTTGATCCAGCTTTTCCCAAAGCACATATGAGTGCAGAGTTAGATGGTCTGTGTTCACGTGGAGCTGCTGGAGATTACCCAAACAGAATTACTTTGCACAACCTGTTCCTTTATCCTAGGATACCTGTCCCAACCCAGCAACATCCTGTGCTTCCTTTAGGACCTGGTTCACCTCTTCCAGGAAGCCCTCCCTGATGATATCATCACACGTGCTCCAGTGAAATCTTAGAACTCACGCAGAACAGTAGCTTCTTTAGCACTTCCCCTTTTGCTAAATTTGTTTAAACTTGTCAGACTCTCACATTAAATTATGAACTCCATGAGGGTAGGGACTCTGCTCTATTCAGATCTGGGTCTCCACTGCCTTAGGACTAGAAAATAAATTAGTATTTCAAGCTTAACAATTTATTGAGAAAATTGAAGATCAGTGCTTTCAAAATATGAAAAATACATTATAGGGCCATCTGGGTAGCTCAGTCTGTTAAGCGTCTGCCTTCGGCTCAGGTCATGATCCCAGGGTCCTGGGACTGAGATCCACATTAGGCTCTCTGCTCAGCAGGAAGGAAGCCTGCTTCTCCCTCTATCTCTGCCTGCCGCTCCCCCTGCTGGTGCTCTCTCTCTCTCTCTCTCTGTCAAATAAATAAATAAAGTCTTAACAAAAAAAGAAAAAGAAAAATACATTATAGTCCTTTTTACAAATTTAAATTTCCATAAATATTAAACTTTAGATAGAGGCACCTTGGCCACAATTTATAATGCTTCTAATAGGGAGATTATAAATAATGTTTATAAGAAAATAACAAAACAAAACAATGGTCCTTTATCATTAGCAGTATATTTGGACACTTTCTTAAAAGTTTGGTATAAAAGCCCATAAACTACCTCAATAAATCAGAATGCAGACAGGGATTGGGACAGCTACCGTCCTTTCGGTAATACCATTTCTTTACCAAAGTAGCAATTAGAGAAAAATACCCATGGAAATAGATTAAAAAGAAAAATCTTTGAATTTAAACTTTGCATGGGGGGGAGGGGGAAAAAGAGGGAGTTATGAATGATTCTGATAGATGGATGGAGGAAAGATCAGGTATTAAATCTTACCCAGGTTGGGATGGCAATAATGTCACTTTGCAAAAGAAGTCAATGAAAATGTCACAGATAATAAGTACAAAATCTGTCAATCTGAATAGTAACATACATTAAAGATTTATGAAGCAATGTCATTGCATTACAGAACGACAGGAATTATGTGTAGGGGAGACAGATTCTCAGAGTGGCAGGTACGGCAGAATACCAAGATGATTTTAAGAAGCTTTAAAGACAAATTGCTGAAAATGATCTGTGAAAAGCAATTCGACTAAAAGAACCAGTGTGGGACGATTTTCCCACAGCCACAGTCTGATCATTTTAAACCATGAAACATTGGAATATTAAAAATATGCGATGATATAGCCACATACCAGGCACTTAGAGTGGGTCTGTTTATGTAAGAGACACGTGTCACATGCCCCAAATTATTTTCCCAGGGGAAAAATCCGAAGGGATTTGACCTGATCCATCCCAACTCTTCTTGAAGCTCTTACAAGCACAGACTTAGAAGACCAATGCCCAAGATGAAGAGGGTGGCTGCAATCATGAGAAAGCAGAAAGCTCACTGGTACAGCCCGGGATCAAACTTGGAAACTGCTCTCCTGCCGGAAGTATGAGTGGGGTGAGGGGTGGGGAGGGCACGAGACCTAGGCCCCCACTCTGGCTTTGATCTGATCTCCGGGGGAGACGAATCACTCCTTTGATCTCAAAGGGAGAGCCTCTGATCATAAGACATGTTTAAGGAGGGAAATGAGCCTCCCCAAATATAGAAGAGCTGACTCCACAAGCTCCTTGGCGGGCAAGAGCCGGGCCATGACAACCTGAACTTGATATAATAATAACAGATTGATGATAATGACAATAATAATAATTGCCCCTTATCTGTGGTATAGGAAAGGTAGGGGAAGTTTTGTGGGAATCGTTTATATTTGTAATCCAAAAGGAACAAAAAGGAAATATTTTACTTTTTTTAAAATTTAAAATGTGTGAGATTTCCTCTCTTGAAGACTTCAACGCTTCAAGTGTGTCTCTAAAAAGTATGTATCTAAAACAGGGGTTGACAAATGTCTTATGTAAAGGGTCAGATAATAAATATTTCAGGCCTTCTGAACCATACTGTCTCTGCTGAACTGCCCAGCTCTGGCACTGGAACTTGAAAGCTGCCTTCAGTGATATGCAAATGAATGACTGGTTGTGTTCCAATAAAACTTTATTTATAAAAACCTGCAGTGGGCATTTTCCAGATCAGGAAACTAAGGCAGGAAGAGGCTGAGTCCCTTGCCCAAGGTCACACAGCTAATCATCATAGAAATGTTATCAGAAGACGGGATTAAAATTCTCCTTTCCCCTGTAACTGGCCAAACTGGTCTGCACGCTTTTCCAAGTACCAGTTTTCTCCTCAGAAAGTGCTTCCTACCTTCTGTTTACCCTCACAAAATGTTAGTTATTCTTAATCTTCTAATACCTAGCAAAAATAGAGAGAGAATATCAATTAGGAATACCAGGATGTAAAGACACACACCAATAGACTTGCTACCTTTTTCAAATATACAAATTGGCAAGCAAAATAGAAAATGAAGTACGTACACTAGAACTCAGACTCATGGATGAGCGGTGTGCCCTATCAGCCCTCAGGATTCGACAATCGTAAAATCTGCATTTTTCACTGCCCTGGGCTCTATCATAATTTTTCACCTATATGAATTAATTTGATACTAGCAATCATTTTTTGCAGACTAGAAATCTAGGATTCAAAGGACCAAATTCACCTGCCTAAGGTCATATTACAAACCAGTTCCCCGGACTCCTTCCAATGATTCATAATAAGAAAGTAGCTCAGTGGGAGAGAAAGGGTATGGTAAGGCATAAGTAGGTTTCTTGTTTTACTTTCCTAAGGGTTTTCTAAATGCTTAAGGGTGCCTCATTTATTTATATTACTTGGAACTGAATTGTCAATACCTTTCAAATTTTGGGTAACTAAAGCATATCCCTTTCATTATAAAAACTATACATCTCAATCTTCCTTCAATCAATATTTACTTCCTTTTGTATCAATATTCACATTTGTTATATTGCCCTCTTAGTCCAGATTTCAGTCACCCCCACCTTGCAGGACAGTAGTGATTATTATAAAAGAATACCAATTCTGGAGCATGTCATTAGGAGTTATAAACACAGAAGATTCTACCCCGGATCAATTCGGGTATTTTCAATCACTGAGAACAGAAAACCCAACTCAAACCGGCTTCAACAAGAAGGAAATGGATTGGCTTTCAAAACCCCAAGACCGGGAGTGGTACAGGCTTCAGGACTGGTTTCATCCAGAAGATCCAGTTCAGCTGCTCTTGGACAATCTTGGTTCTGCTTACCACCCAATGGCAGCTTTGTACTCAGGCGGGTATCAAGATGGTTGCAGGCATCCCATAAAGAAGATACTACTGTCTTTTCTAGCTCTCTGGAACACAAGAAACGTTTCCCTCAAAATCCCCCAGAACCCATCATTTTGCATCTAATTAGATCAAAATGTGTCTGATGCCTATATGAGGTCAGAGGAATGCCCTGTGCTATCTGGCTTAGGTCTGAGTCCCTGAACAAATCGAGAAAGGTTACATTATTAAACTCAGCTTCGATAAAGCATGGGGTCCAACTGGAGCTAGGATTAATCTTCTAAGCCTCATTGTTGTTAAACAATAGAAGGGTGAAATAGATTAGGGAAAGCATTTATCATTGTTTTTGGTTGAGCAAGCTCTGAACCTCCTTCTTCTGTTTGGGATAAAAATCTGGATTTATTTCTCCAGATTATAAATCCTGGTAGAAAGAAGACTCTGCTTCCCACAACTGAAACTGAAGAACAGATTTGTGACTCCCCAGTTGCTTTTGCAGCTAGGATGTGGGCAAGTGACCCAGGCTTGACCAGCTTAATGCCTCCCTTCACCCAAAGCCACCCTTAGCGAATCAGGAGAAAGTGACCCAGAGAAGTGGGCCAAAATAGAATCAGAATGGTCTTCCTTGCAGGGATCTTTCACCATGGCTGACTGAGCATAGAATCTCTAGGACCAAAATCATAAGGAGCTCACTCAGGCTTGATAAAGAGAGGTATGATCTGAGTACCGAAACAGAGATTCTCAAATCCTGGGCTTGAATAAATTCACAGGCTCAGAACCTCTTGAATGAAGGAAAGACCAGAAACTCTTGCTAAAGAATACTACAAAAAGATCACAAGTATATATTGTAAATCTTCATCCTGATCTTCCTCCAAAACAGATACTGTCATTAATCAGGATAAATGGGTGCTACTGAAAAGGAAATACCTAGATTTTTGGAAGGTTAATGGAAACTGTGCCTATTACTAATGCTAATTTCCGTGGACCCAGAATGCCACTGTTGTCCTCCAGTTTGAGAGGAAATTTATAGGGAATAAGGTAGTAAATTGAGTTTTGACCTAAGTGTAACTTCAATAGGCTTAAGGAGCCCCAAATCTGTGTTTATGGCCTCAGTTCATGAAAGTATAACTAGAAGGGACACACAGAACAAACAGCAAATCCCCACATTGGCTCTCTACCCCACGGAGTAAGAGCCGTTATGATAGGAATGGCCCCATGTAAGCCCATGGAGCTCTCCTTACGTAAAACAACACATCACAACTGATACCACATCCCTCGTAGAATTTCAAATATTAAAAGACCAAAAGATGCAGAGGTGATGACTGCTATCATATTCCCATTTAACTCTCTAGTTGGGCCGGTGAAGAAAACCAGATGGGTCTTGGAGAATGACAATGGACCATCATAAACTTAATCAGTTACATCTGCTGTTCCAGCTGGCTTCCATGGACAAGCACAAACATACAAAACCCCTGGCACATGGTATGTGCATCTATGGATTTGCCAAAGGCAGGTTTTCTCTGCCCAACACAAAGAACACCAAAAGCAAGTTGTTTGTTTGCTTTTCTGTTTGTTTTGCCTGGTGAAGACAACACCTACGCCTTTATGGTCTTATCTGAGTATTGCTCCCTCTCCGGTGCTCTGCCACAGTTTGGTCTGTGGGCCCTGGGTCATCTCACCAGACACCAAGCTGATAGACTCCAAGGAGCTGAAGTAGCAGACTTGCAGGAGGCCTGGGTAAGAAAGTTCACCTCAAAGGGTAGAAAATAAGTCTCGCAAAGTTGCAGTGGATTTGGGGCAGAAATGGGAGAATGTTTCCGACAACCCAGGGCAGGTAGGGCTGTCTCCAAAATGAACAGGAGGCTGCTATACCTTGCGTGTCCTATCGCTAGGAATCAGGTGCAATGTTTGTGGGCTTCTACGGGATTCTAGACCTGCATAATCCATTTGGGTGCATCGCCTGACTCCATGGGGGACCCAACCAACTCTCAGCTTTGAGAACGAGAAAGTCCAGGGCTGGTCCAGGCTGCAGGGCAGGCAACGCTCTGCTGTTCAGCACTTGTGATTCAGCAGATCCAATAAGTCCTGAGCGCCTCCAACCCACTGGGATGCAGCAGAGCCTGTGGCAGGTGCCAAGAGGAGAGCCCAAATAGAAGACCTGATGGTTCCGGGGAAAGTCAAGACCCCTCAGCAAATAATGAACCTTTAGAGAACCAGCTCCTGGGGTGCTGTTCTGGGCAGCCTCACACAGTGACTGAGAGCTTGTTTGGCTCCGAGCTGCCCGAGTTTGAATCTCTTCTCTGCTACTCACTAGCTCTGAGGCTGTGGAGCATGTCTTATCTTTCCTTTATCTTGACTCCCCATCTGTAAAGCTGGCTTACTACTAGAGACTTGATGGGAAGATTAAACAGGCTAACACACGAAAAGTGCTTGGCATGGTGTCTGGCACATGTGAGCGGTCGATAAATATCATTGCACCCAGTATGTTGAACAAGCAGGAATCATGCCACAAGAAAAACCTTAGTTCTGGGTTTTTCCCCTCGCCCTTTGAGCTTTCTTCCGCAGAGGTCGTCTTTTCTGAGCCTGGATGAAACTCTAGCAGGTTCCGTAGCTTATCTACTCATTTCTGGGCAACAAATGAGTCACATCAAGTCATAAACGATTTTGGTTTAACCATTGGAATTTCAGCACCCTGAGCTTGACAGTGTTAAAACTTCCTTCCCTGACTTTCTGGCCGGGAGCCTGAAGGGTGGTGGTCCTCTGCCCCTTCTTACCTCCTGCTCACATTCTCCTTTTCTTGCTACTGGCTGATAACAGGCTCACCCCGGTGAAGCACGCGTGGAGAAGAGGGAGAGGGAAGGGTCTACACGGCTCTACCTTGGCTTCATGCTGAGTCTCGGGGCGGGCAAGATGGTTGGTGCTGGCACTTTCTCAAGGATGCTTTGGTGGGCTCTTCAGAAGGCCTCTTCTGGATCCTTTTCTCCCCCTTTGACCACAAAGGGGACACCAATTCTGTGTAGTCTCTCGTAACTCTTTCTTTAATCCCTGCACATGCAACCCCTGGTCAATTCTAGGCTCTTCCTACTCAGGTCTCCAGGTAGTCTATCCAGTAAGACCGAAGATGAACCATATCACTGCTCTCTGTCTCCCAGTCAATCCTGAATGGCCCTCAGGAAACAGTCACTTCCCCCCACTACTTGTCCTGGATCCCACTGTCCTAGCACCTACTACCAGAGTAGGTATTCAGCCCATTGCTTGCCCTCTGGATTTCCTAGGAGTCGGACCCCAGCCCACAGGTGGCCTTAGCTGCCTTAGACATGGCTTAGGCACCAGCTCTCTCTCTCTTTCTCACCACAGAGAACAGATTTCAAAACCCTCTTAATGACACCTGAAGTCCTCCTCATGAGTCGTGAGATTAGAATAGAGGTCAGAAAACTTTTTTCTCAAGACAGCCAGGTGGTAAATATTTTAGGTTTTGTGGACTACCTGTTTCTGTCATAACTACTCAACTCTGCCTTATAGCTTGAAAACAGCCATAGACAACACACAAACTTATCAGTGTGGCTGTGTCTCAATAAAACTTTATTTATAAAAATAGGCAGTGATCAGGCCAAACGTTTGCCAACCCCTGGGTTAGCGGCAGCGTTCCTCTACCCCTTCATTTCCAATCCCAGACAGGAGAGGGATGAGAGCCTGAGACAAGTTCTCAGGTTGCCTGAGAAAGGCAACCACTTTCTCATGACCAGTCTTACACCAATTCCTCTCGCTCTGTGCACTGGCCATTTTATTATCTGAAAGTGGGGGAGGGTGTTCAAGAGTGGCGAAGCAATTCCTCAGACCTATATGGATTTCCCTCACAATCACTTTTGTAACTGATGACAAATGGGCACCTGAACTGAAAATGAGGCAGGAAGAGTTTCCAATGTGTTGAGTCTGAGGTAGCCACCAACCCACACTGGGGCATCTGGTGGAGAGCTGGAATCTCTGTCTTAAAAGTCACAAGGGTGGGGCACCTGGGTGGCTCAGTTGGTTAGGCTGCTGCCTTCGGCTCAGGTCATGATCCCGGGGTTCTGGGATCAAGTCACGCATCGGGCTCCCTGCTCGGTGGAGAGCTTGCTTCCCCCTCTCCTCCTGCCTGCCATTCTGCCTGCTTGTGCTCTCTATCTCCTTGTCAAATAAACAAATAAAATCTTAAAAAAAAAGTCACAAGGGTGACTTGGGCGTATTTCCTTTCTGGAAGAAAGGTGTAGCCATCACCGTCTGTTCTACCATAGGCTACCTCACAGTCTTAAACAGAGAATGTCAACTTCTTTATTAACTGGGATCTGATATCCCAGGCTTCTACAACAAGTTGCCTTTCAGCCCAACGGCCCCGACAGCTTGGCCTTGCACATTCTCACGGCTGCCTACAGATTTTTCCATCTCCTCTCTCGCTGTCAGCCTGTCAGCAGCCACTTCTTAATGCCCATTTTGCCTATCTCCAGCAGCTGCCTCCCTGTTTTGCTACTTTTAATGTGCTTGTGCTTAAAAACTAAAGACTCAAGGGGTTAGAATTGTTAGATAATTATTCTAGGAGTGAGTGCTGAGTATGCAGTGGGTGGTACATGTGACCTCAGTATATGGACAATGAGATACCTATTTTGGCTGTTTACAGACTTGTTTTCATGTGTTTGTTTAAATGGAACACGTACTATGGCTGCTTGTAGACTTACTGATTTACTCATTCCCTCATCATTCATGTATTACTTTTTATTTTTAAGATTTTTATTTATTTATTTGACACAGAGAGAGAGATCACAAGTAGGCAGAGAGGCAGGCAGAGAGAGAGGAGGAAGCAGGCTCCCCGCTGAGCAGAGAGCCCGATGTGGGGCTCCATCCCAGGACCCTGAGATCATGACCTGAGCCAAAGGCAAGCTTCAACCCACTGAACCACCCAGGTGCCCCTCGTGTATTACTTTTTTCTTAAATTCAGGTACTCAGCCATGGCGCTGATATGTTGCCCAAAAAGGACCTAAGGACCTCTGTGTTTGGAGGGGGTTGGGATTCCTTTCTCTTCCTCTTCTTCTTCTTCTTCCTCTTCCTCTTCCTCTTCCTCTTCTTCCTCTTCCTCTTCTTCCTCTTCTTCCTTCCTCCTCCTCCTCTTCTTCTTCTTCTTCTTTTAGTTAAGATTTTACTTACTTATTTGTGAAAGAGAGCACACGTGAGCACAAGCTGGGGGAGCAGAGGCAGAGGGAGAAGCAGGCTCCCTGAGGAGCAAGGAGCCCGATGCCGGACTTGATCCCAGGACCCTGGGATCATGACTTGAGCTGAAGGCAGATGCTTAACTGACTGAGCCACCCAGGTGCCCCCTTTTCTAATCTTCTAACTGATAAATGCATTTGCATATGTGCAGAATTTTATATAAATGCATACATGTGATCTATGTGTTTTTAAGGCTTTCTTTTTTTCATTTTTGCTTGTCTCCCCTCCTGCTTTCACCTGCATTAAGGCTACCCCCCACCGTGATGTAGCATGTGCCAACAACTGGTATCCATCCTTTCATATTTTATGCATGCCTACACAATCATAAATGCACACTCACACATAGGATGTCTTTGTTTGCATAGGAGTCAATCTTGCCCACTCAACAGCCATACTTTTGCTCCCTTCCTCTCCCTCCTTCCTTGCTGACAGAGTTTATTTGTTCACATGTAGGCAAATATTTCTTGGTCTGAAGGAAAGGTACCCATATTTTAGCCAACAAATCCTGGTTTTGTTTTAAATAGACAACTCCATTCTTCTTTCATTTGTTTAGGGATGAGCATGTGGCTCAGTTCTGGTCAATAAGAAGTAAGGAGAACTCTGGAATAGCTTCCTTTCTTTACATAAGGAAATGTAGTGTGATTGCTGGATTTCACAGTGGGCTCACCTGAGATTCATGGTCATGAAGATTAATTGAGAATCAAATATGTCCATTAGAATACCAATGGATTTTGCTTTTTCTCCAAAATTGACAAGGGTAAGCTAAAATGTATATGGAAAGGCAAAGGAAATAGAATAGCCAAAATAATCTTGAATAAAAAAATTGGAGGACTTACACTTCCAGATTTCAAAACTTTAACTATAAAGTATTAGTAATCAAGTGTGGTATAAGTGATCAAAGGAACAGAATAATGATTTCAGAAATACAACCCTACATATGCAGCCATTTAATTTTTGACAAAGGTGCCAATGAAACTTAATGGGAGAAAGAAAGTTTTACAGTAAATGGGGACAGAAGAACTTTTTTTAAAAAATGAAACTTGAACCCTATCTTACACATATACAAAAAAATAATTTAAAATGGACCATAGACCCAATATGAGCACTAAAACTTCCAATAAAGCTTCTGAAAGGAAACATGAAGGAAATCTTCATGATTTCAAGGAAGGCAAAGATTTCTTAGGCAAAATACAAAGAACTATAAAAGAAAAAATGAACAAATTTTACTCCATAATAATTTAAAACTTCTGGAAACTTCTAATTATGAGGTAGTAACATGGTCCAGGATTACCTTTCCACCATAAAACAAACAAGCAAAAAACCAGAAAACTGGAAAACACACAGGAAACAAAACAAAAACAATAGTAATACTAATATATTGTGGGTTTATAGACATATGTAGAAGTAAAATATAAAACAATAAGCACAAGGATTTAGAGAGGACACAGGTTAAAAGTAAAAGGATGGAAAACATTATGTCATGCAAATACAGATCATAAGACCAGAGTGGTTATATCAATATCAGACGAAACAGATTTCAGGGTAAGGACTATTACCAGACAAAAAAGGAAACTTTCCTAAGGAAAACAGGGTCAATTCACCAAGGAAAAATAATAACCCTAAATTTGTACAAACCGAATAACAAAGATCCAAAACACATGAAAGAAACTTCTGACAGAACTGAAAAGAGAAATAGAAGGGGCTGGAGGGTGACTCAGTTGGTTGAGGGACCAACCCTTGATTTGGGCTCAGGTCATGATCTCAGGGTCTTGAGATTGAGCCCCAGGTCAGGCTCTGCCTTGGGCATGTAGCCTGCTTAAGATTCTCTCTCTCCCTCTCCCTCTGCCCACCTCCCACCGCACTGGTGCTTGCTCGTGCATGCTCTCTCTCAAATAAATAAATAAATAAAAATAAATAAAATACATTTAAAAAAAAGAAAAGAGAAACAGACAAATCCATAACCACAGGAAAAGATACCAAATCTCCTAAGTGACTGAGAATAAGTAAACAGAAAATGAAGAGATAAATACTTAAATAATACTATCAGCCATCCTGACCTCATTGACATTAATAGAACATTCTATCCAGCAACAGCAGAATAGACATTATTTTCAAGTGCACATGGAACAATCATGCAGATGGACCATAAGCTGAGGAATAAAACAAGTCTCAATAAAGTCAAAAGGATTGAAATCACACAAAGTCTTATCTCTGACCACAATGGAATGAAATTATAAATCAATAACAGAAAGCTATTTTTTTTAAGATATTTAAGATATTTTTTAGATTTAAAGTTTTTTTTAAACAATACATTTCTAAATCAATGTGGGATAAAAGAAGAAATCATAAAGGAAAATGCAAGATATTTTGAAGTAAATGAAAATGAAACCCACAACATATTAAGGTTTTAAATGCTTATCTTACAAAAGAAAAAATCCCTCAAATCAGCGATCTAGGCCTCCACCTTAAGAAACTAAAAAAGCGAATTAAATACAAAGCAAGCAGAAAGAAGAAAATAATAAAGGTAATAGTGAAAATTAATGAATCAGAAAGCACACAAGCAATAGGATTAATCAATAAAATCAAAAGCTATTTCTTTGAAAAGATCAATAAAACAGGCAAACTTCTAACTACGCTGAATAAGAAAATTTTAAAAAGACCATAAAATTACCAACATCAGGAATGAAAAAGGAAACTTCACTACAGACATTAAAAGGATAATAAGAGGGTTGCCTGGGTGGCTCAGTCGGTTAAATGTCTATATGTTTGGCTCAGGTCATGATCCCAGGACCCTGGCTGGGATCAAGCCCTGTGTCAGCCTGCTTTTCCCTCTGTCCCTCCTGCTTGTTCTCTCTCTCTCTCTCTCTCTGTCAAATAAGTAAATAAAATCTTAAAAAATTTTAAAAAATAAAAGGGCAATAAGAGACTAGTATAAAAAACTGTATGGCAGTAAGTTGTCAACCTTTAAGTAGACAGATTTCTCAAAAGATACCAATTATCAAAATTGACCCAAGAAATAGAACATCTAAAGAGCCCTGTATCAACTTTAAAAATTGAATTATGAATATAAAACCTTCTCATAAAGAAAGCATTAGGCCCAGACGGGTTCACTGGTGAATTCTAACAAAATCTTAATGAAGAAATAATATGAATTCTACACAAACTCTTTCAGAAAATAGAGAAGGAAGGAAACTGCTCTCAACTCGTTTGATGAAGACAGTCTGCTCAGACACCAGAACCAGTACAAGAAAGGAAATTACAGACCAGTGTCACTCAAAAATAGAAGGAAATATTCTTGACAGAATCTCTACAAATTGAATTCAGCTCAGGGCATGACCTCAGGGTCCTGGGGCAGGTTCTATGCTCAGCAGGGAGTCTGCTCAAGGATTCTTTCTCTCTCCCTCTGCCCCTCCCACTGCTCACATGCCCTCTCCCTCTAAAATAAATCAATCTTTTAACATAAAAACTAAAAACAAAACAAAACAACCTCTCAAGAAACTAATAGAAGGGAACTTCCTCCACCTGTTATAGGGCATCTATGGAAAATCTATAGACAAGAACCTAGGTAATAGGGAAAGAATATTTGCCTCTGGGATCAGACACAAGGTACTCTCACTACTTTTATTGAACATTGTGCTGGAGGACTAGTGAGTGCAAGCAGGAAAAACACATAAAAGACATACATAGTGGTTAGGAAAAAATAAATAAACTGTCTTTGTTTTCATAAGACATGATCATGAACAAATGACCAATATGCATATGAAAAAAATGCTCAACCTCAGACCCAGGTGTTAGACTCTGGGGGAGTAGTCCCAGGAGAAAGGAGCTTCGTTTTGGTTTACCGTAGTATCCTAAACACCTAGCACAGTGCCCATCCATAGAAGTGGTCATATTTATTTTGTGGATGAATGAATGAACAAACAGGCAAATATTAGATTGGGGTGGTTCGTTTCACTTCAACCAAGACTTGATTTTATTTTTTTTTTTAAAGATTTTATTTATTCATTTGACACAGAAAGAGAGATTACAAGTCGGCAGAGAGAGAGGAGAGAGAAGGAAGCAGGCTCCCTGCTGAGCAGAGAGCCCGACATGGGCCTTGATCCCAGGACCCTGGGATCATGACCTGAGCCGAAGGCAGAGGCTTTAACCCACTGAGCCACCCAGGCGCCCGAGACTTGATTTTAATAACTTTCAATTTCAGAAAAGGTATCTTAGATCCCAATCTTCAGTCAAAGAGGAAATTGCCAAAAGAAACTGTCTTCCTTTATCAGTATACTTGGGATGGTTGATTTTATGTGTCAACTTGCCTGGGGCACAGAATGCCCATGTTCAGTGTTACTTCTGGGTGTGCCTGTGAAGGTGTTCCTGGATGAGATCGACATTTGAACTGATGGAATCAGTAGAGTGGATTGCCCTCTCCAATACTGGTAGGCATTATCCAGATCTATCCATGGCCTGAATACAATAGAGCATGCAAAAAGGAGGAATTAACTCCTTTTCTCCTGCCTTAGAGCTGGAGCTGGGACATCTCATTTTCTCCTGCCCTTGCATTGGAATTTATACCACTGGCTTCCCTGGTTTTCAGGCCCTTAGTCTGGGACTGACTGCTAGCTTTCTTGATTCTCCAGCTCGCAGATGGCAGATTCTATACACACACACACTAAGGGTGTATGTATATATATATCTAGAGAGAGAGAGAGAGAGAAAGCGCGCGCACGCGTGCGCACAAGAGTAGAATATATATATTCTCTCTCTATATATATCCCTATATAGAGAATATAGAATGAGAATTAGGATATATTATTATAAATTATATATTATAATCATATAATCATATATAAGTATATATTATAGTTCTATATTATTAAACACTTATATATTTATATATAATTCTAAATTATATTAGATATTTTAGAATATATATATTCTGTGTGTGCGTGTTTAGTCTAATAGTTCTGTTTCTCTGGAGAACCCTGATTAATAGATTACTCATATGCTCCTATGCTTACTATCATAGCTAAGATTATCAATCCAAAACGTTATAGGTTTGCTGCACACTTATCTATATTTCTTTTTTTAAGGAGCCCACTCCTTCTGATTACGAAAGTAATACATGCCTTCTGCTGGGAGTCTAAAAAATGCTGAAAAATTAAGAAGGAAATGAAAATTCCCTAAAATCCCATTGCTTCAACTGCCACTAAGCTCTTCCTCCTTCCAGTTCCTGTTTTCCTCATAATCTGTTCCACTAATTTGGCACTAACACCCTACAGGCATGGAGATAGAGGAATCAGGTGGGTACCTTGGGGACAGAGGGAGACATCCATGTGGAATTTTCCAGCAGGAAATGCAGTTGTAAGAGAGAGATTTCCAGTCCCTATGTGGGGAGAGAGAGGGATCCCACAGGTGTCAGGTGAAATCCCAGGAAGGGGAGGAGACTAGTCAGAGAAGAGAAGCAGACCAAGGAGAAAGGAAGAGTCTGTTACAGTATAATTAGTTTATACTTGCTCCAGAAAGTATATGGAATAAAGCATTAGAAAGAACTTATCTTCCCTTGAATTCTTATCTATAAATGTTTTCCTAGGCTCTTCAGGAGTGAGATGCTTTTTGTATTCTCTATACCTGCGGACTGTGGCCAGCATTCTCTTCAAGAGGACAAGTTGACATGTGAAGGACACAGAATTAACCAGAATATTACTTCCTGAATGCCATCTTTTCCTTCCTCTGAATAGTGATTTCACCTACTCTTTAAAAACACGAGTTTGTTTGGCATGGCTTTTCAGAACTGTCTATTTTCACACCCACATTAAGAACACATGAATCTGCTTAAATCTATGTTCTCTGAGAGAAGGCAAGTTTGCAAATCGATAAAATATCTTGCTGAATTTTATCTGTTGCATGTATTTCTCATCCTCCAGCCATCTTCTTAATGGGCTGCATTCCCACCGTTTCAAGGGCTGCTCACAAAGGACAGCCCTCCTGAGTTTTTGTCACTTGCCAAATATTTCCTGTTGGAAGATTTGACTTGTCTGCCTGGACAGATCAAGACAGAAGTCCAGCCATAGCTGTACAAATGGCTGCCACATGTCCCCAAGCAGGGAGAGGAACTGCCATCTCCTGAAAAGTGGGAGAAAATACCACCAAGGCACCCACGATCCAGCTGATAACACATGTTCCCCAAACAACTGGTTTAAATACTTCCTGAACAGGAGCAACATAAACATGAACAACCCCATCCAGAAAAGAACCTTCTAAATCTAAATTCTTTACCTCAAAAACACAAGAATCATAGCAGCCAAATCTCCCTTATGCATTCAAATCTCAGTGGGATGGTACACCGAAAATATTCTCCTTCAGTCCCTCAATTCAACAGTCACTCTACAGCCCAATCGCCACAATGTGTTGGATCCCAAAACAACATGTTATTTTTTGTTTTTTGTTTTTTTAAAGATTTTATTTTAAATAAAAATTAAAAAAAAATTTTATTTAAATAAAAAGATATTTATTTCTCTCAGAGAGAGATCAGATCACAAGTAGGTAGAGAGGCAGGCAGAGAGAGAGGAGGAAGCAGGCTCCCCGCTGAGCTGGGAGCCTGATGCGGGCCTCGATCCCAGGACCCTGGGATCATGACCTGAGCCAAAGGCAGAGGCTTTAACCCACTGAGCCACCCAGGCGCCCTTGTTTTTTGTTTATTTTTAAGATTTTATTTATTTATTTGACAGAGAGAGACAGAGACGGCACAAGCAGAGGGAAAGGGAGAAGCAGGTTCCCGCTGAGCAGGGAGCCCAACACTGGCTAGATCCCAGGACCCTCGGATCATGACCTGAGCTGAAGGCAGACGCTTAACCGACTGAGCCACCAGGTGCCCCAAGAACTTCATTTTTTAATGCAATGTTGGTAGTCCTACAGAGGACAACTCTCATGGAGCAAAATGGGTTGAAAGAAATGGTAAGAGTAGTTAAGGTGAGAGATAAACAAGTAGTAATATGAAGTAGTTGATGGGTGGGCCTGAAAAGAATATTTGAGATCAATTTTGTTTGCTCCTGCAACAAATAATTAAGAGTACGTTTCTCGGGCGCCTGGGTGGCTCAGTGGGTTAAAGCCTCTGCTTTCGGCTCAGGTCATGATCTCAGGGTCCTGGGATCGAGGCCCGCATCGGGCTTCCTGCTCAGCGGGGAGCCTGCTTCCCCCTCTCTCTCTCTGCCTGCCTCTCTGCCTCCTTGTGATCTCTCTCCCTCTGTGAAATAAATAAATAAAATCTTTAAAAAAAAAAAGAGTACGTTTCTCTCATTTTAAAAGACACAGGCAAAAACTGACAAGGCAAGAAACAACAAATGTTGAAGAGGCTGCGGAGAAAGGGAAACCTTCTTACACTGTTGGTGGGAATGCAAGCCATTTTGGAAAATAGTGTTGAGTTTCCTCAAAAAATTAAAAATAGAGCTACCCTTTAAACCAGCAATTGCACTACTGGCTATTTACCCCAAAGATACAGATGTAGCGAAAAGAAGGGCCATATGCACCCCAATGTTCATAGCAGCAATGACCACAATAGTCAAACTGTGGAAGGAGATAAGATGCCCTTCAGCGGTCGAATGGATAAAGAAGATGTGGTCCATATGTACAATGAAATATTACTCAGCCATGATAAGGATGAATACCCAACTTTTGCATCAACATGGATGGAACTGGAGGAGATTATGCTGAGTGAAATAAATCAAACAGAGAAAGACAATCATCATATGGTTTCACTTAAACGTAGAACATAAGGAATAGCAGGGAGCACATTAGGAGAAGGAAGAGAAAAATGAAGGGGGGCGGAAATCAGAGGGGGAGACGAACCAGGAGAGACTATGGACTCCGAGAAACAAACTGAAGGTTTCAGAGGGGAGGGGGGTGGGGGGATGGGTGAGCCTGGTGATGGGTAATAAGGAGGGCACGGACTGCATGGAGCACTGGGTGTTATACACAATGAATTATGGAACACAACATCAAAAACGAATGATGTACCGTATGGTGACTAACATGCATAACAAAATTATTAAAAATAAATAAATAATAAAAGACACAGGCATACCCTCCCTATATCCTGCAGCTTTCCCCTGATGCCCTTACAACCTGCCTTCACAGCCAAGTGTCTGTGAAATATCTCTTGCCTTCCTCTCTTGGGTCAGTTTGGCTTCGGTCTGCACCCCACTCCTGCCACCGTCACCTCCTGGGATCCTAGATGCTGCAGATACTTTCCAGTCCGTGTCTTGCTGCCTGCTACCTTCAGCACCAGACAGGGCTGACCTGGTCCTCCTGGACTCTTCTTTCTCAGCCTCTTCTTCCAACTTCTTAGCCCTTCCATACACCTCTGTTCCCCTGCGTGCCCTAGTTCAGTTCCTCCCATCCCTGGCTGTGTACTAATGACTCCCAGGTCTCTACTTCCTCTCAGCCAGCTCTCCTGGCTCCACGGGTGTTTACCCAACTGCCTCCTAGACATCTTCACTTATTTGCCCCAGAGGCACCTCAAGCTCCACCAGCCCCAGAGGAAATCATCTGGCTCCGGGCATGTCAGTTAACAGAATAGGGCCTCACCTCCTCAACTATAAAACGGGGCATTACTGAGAGCTACCTCAAACAGAAGCCTGCTGCGGAGATTAAATAACACAGAATTGTATATTACAGAGACTGTAGCAAACGCTAAAGAATCTACAAGTGCTTGCCATTATTCTACCTTCACTCAAACCTGCTCCTTCCTCCCCATAGTCCCCCAATTGACTTACAAGTCGACCATCCAGAGCGTGCTCCTTGACACCTTCCTTAACCTCATTCTGTCCCAGCCGGTCGATTCCACTTCTCAAATATCTGACCTTGTCTTTCCTTCTCCACTCCACGGCCTTAAGTCCTGGGCACCATCCCCTGGAGCTTGGAGCCATTTTTTCCCTGACCTCACCCTTGCGGCTACACCTTCGTTCTGAAAGAGCACACTGCGTGACACCACCTTCCTCTTAAACCTTTCACTCTCCCCACGGCCTGGGGGACAAAATCCAAACTCCTGGTAAGGGCACGGAGGACCTGCAGGACCTGGTCTCAGTCACTGCCTCTCAGTCCACCCCACTCCCTAAACTCCAGCCGGTCCTTCCTTGGGGGAAGGTGATGCCAAAGTACTCATCAAGCTCAGACAGTTCACAACTTCTCCAATAGCTGCTGCTTCTTCCAGATGTAGCCTGGGTGCCGCTTCCTCTGAGAAGCCTTCCTGGACTTCTAGTCAGATGAGTATCTTTCTTCTTTGTTCCCCTGAGTCTCTGTCCTTACATTTATCATGCTTCAGTTCTTATCTGCTCATTTGTCTGTCCTCCCCACTAGACTGAGTTGTCTGCCAGCAGGACGATTGCCTTTTATTTCCATATCCCCACAACCTAGGAGAGTCGCCAGCTGATAGTTGGTACTCGAAGCACGTGAACCAGGGCAAAGCGTTTCCACCAAAAAGGAAACGTTAGGTGGAATGTGTGTTTAGGGTCAGCGAATCCCGCCGCACGGGGCTCCACAGGGGTTTCTTCGGGTATCCACTGCCTGCACGTCCTTCTCAGGGCTTCGCTCTCGCACAGTTAGAGCAGACACAGGGCTGCACAGGCAGAGGCTGCCCGGGCGCCCGCAAACGCACGCTCAGCGGGCTGAGGTTAAACCCTGCGCCCTTTGTTCCAGGCAGCGGAGAGCGAGGGGGTCCGTGCCCGCCCGCCCGGGCCGGAGGCAGGGCCTGCTTGGGCAGAATGGCACGAAAACGCACCGGGCAACGCCGCGTCGGGCAGGGGCGCGCGTGTGTGCGCGGGCCCCTTCCGTGCCAGCCTCCCGAGCCCGGGGACCCGCGCTCTCCGGCGCCCTCGCTGGGGCCCAGCCTCAGTGCCAGTCCGTCTCCCGGGCCAGCCGCCACCGCCGGCGGGAAAGCGCCCGGCGTCCCGGCGTCACGCGCCAGCAGACGG
>LNAC01000045.1:865445-913582 GCA_002007465.1 Ailurus styani | reverse complement strand
TGCCGGGCCTGCCGCGGGAGCCGGGGTTCCGTTTCTCCCGCCGCCGGAGGTTTAAAGCTTTGGTCGGGGTGGGGACGCTTCCTGCCCGGGTTCCGGGGCGGCGGGGCCTGCACGGAGCGGCCTGTGGTCGGGGAGAGGTAGCGGCGGCCACGGGAGCCGACCCCGTCCCCCTCCCCCATCGCCCACCCGCGGGCGGCGACCTCGGGCTGCCCCCCTCGCCCCTTCCGGCCTCCCCCAGCCCGCGGCGGCGCCGGTGCCTCTAACTTCGCCCTCTTTCAGGTCCGGACGCTCTCGCTTTCGGCTCCCAGCCCCGTTACTGGCTTCGCAGTGCCGGGAGCCAGCAAGGGGCTAAGAAAGAAGCGCGGGCGGGCGTGTGGGGTTGGGGGCGGGGGAGCGGGAGCATCTGCCGGTCGCTGGGCTGGCGGAGCGGCGGCCTCGGCTCTCCTGTTGCTCGGGCCGCGTCTCGGCGGCGGCTGGACTCTGATCCCGGGTCGGGGAGGAGGAGTTGGAGAGGGTGTTCATCCCCTTCTCCCGGGATTCACACACTTAGGAGAGGGGGTTCCCAAATGAAGAGGGGTGGCTTCTTACCCTTTCCTGTCGCGAACACAATCCTTTTAATGGGCTCCGTGGCCCCAACGTGACACCTAAAAAGTTGAATGGGAGAGGAGTACTTGCTCCGCCTCAGTCCGATAGGAAGCCGGCTTTGGCCTCCAGTCCCCCACCCTCGCTCTCCTCCCGCGGTAGTTAATCCGCGGCTCCCTTCTAGGGGCACATTTACATGTGAAAACCTCCCAAAACCGGGAACAAAGCTGCCTGCCGCCTTAAAGCTGTATAGTTTTATCTCGAGTCATTCCAGGTGCTGTTTTTGGAGCGTAGAGTCCACGCGTCCTCTTCATCAGAATCGACTTGGGCGGGAGGGGACTTGACCATTTAAAATACAGTTACAGAATGGAAACTGTCGGCATGTGTTGAGTTGGATTATTTTCCTTTTCCAAACGCAAGAGATAAAAAGTCACATGTAGTTCTGTAGCTCTAGATGTCTTGATACGGCGTTAAAAACTTGCATCTCACAATAAGATTTTGTAATTTCATTTGTAACAGAATTAACGTGCGATAACTTTCCTTTAGATTTGCAGTGCATAATATGGGATCCTCCAGTAACACTGCGTGTAGGACCTTTTATTGCCTTACAGATTATCCTAGAAATGATTGGTCTTCAACCAGTGAGTGCATAAAATGTCTTAACTGGCGTAGCAACTGGTGTTGGACAGTGTGATTGTTTTCAAAATAACGAGATCGTATTTCCTAATGTTTGGTGGCTAGAGAATTTGTGATAATGCTCCAAAGATTTCAGGTTTGGAAGTTGACTTGGTTTCCTGAAGGCAAAATTCAACGGAGTGTTGGCTCCATGAGGGTAGGGAGTTTCCGTTCTTTCCTCCTCCCCTCACCATAGGAGGCAAATACTTGTTGAATGCATGAGAATTTTACAAATGGTACAGCAGTTTTTTAAAGATTATAAGTGCATTTCTTTCCAAGATGAACGAAGAACGGGATTTTTAGAGTGTTCTTAAGATCATAAGTGTTCGATTCTGAGTTAAGCATTGTGGAAGTTGACATTAAGCAAAATATCTTACGTTCTGGGAAAGTGTGATCAGGAGTTTTTGCTCTGAAAAACCAAAATAAGGTGTGATGCTGACTTCTCAAAAAAGGAAAATGGTATTTTAACCTTTTTAAAATGTACAAAATGAGAATTTTCCTGTCATTCTTCACCTTTCTGCTCAAATTTTTATTTCCATTCCTACTCTTTATGAGCTCCAAATTACATTATGTTAGGTGTGTATTGCAAATTCTTTCTTCTGGAGAAATTAGTCTGACTTTAAAATTCATCTTCTTGTGCTGTCTGACTTGCAGCACTTCTCAGTTATTTCTCCCCACTCATGAAGTGTTACTGGTTAGTTTCCTGTAACCTCAAATCTCCGAAGTCTTAGCTTAGTTTTATAAACTTTTAAGTGTGTGCTCAGCTACAAAGCTGTGTCCAGAGTACTGTGGTACTATCAAGGATCTCTGTTCCCTAGGAACCTGATCAGATAGAGGACACAGGACTTAGACAAGTAACTTTAACATGTGATAGAACAGCTTCCTTTGGGGCCCTTAAAAAGTACCCTGGGATGGCTATGGGGGATCAGCAAAGACTTGGGAAGAGAAAGTGGAGTCGGTTTTAGGATTTCAGAAGGTGTAGAAAGTAGTGATTGAAGGGCAACAGTGCTGAGGAGTGAACAGTAGTGTGATTCCAAAGGCTACTGGAAAGTAAAGATGGTTAAGTAATTTGGGGCCTGACATGTTTCATGTCTGTCTAATATGTTTAAGTTCCACTGTTAGGCTCTGGATAAACTGAAGATTTTAAGTAGTGGGGTGATAAAATCAAGAGAAGTACTTGATTTGTATATATTGTAGAAGGCAGAGATTTGAGGAAGATTGGCATTTTGAGGACTGAGGTAGAATTGAGTAAAATCTGAACTTGGCACGTCTATAGTGGCAGGGAAAGGAGGGGAAGGACATGGGCCAGATGAATCCATGGACCTGCCATTTGCAAGGCTTATAAGCGCCTTTTGCCCCCACATTCTAGGTGCTGGGAAAGTGGTGATGCTACTAACACAAGTCAAGCAGTCATCAAAAGTATATTTAGTGGAAGAGGAAATATGCTTGGTTTTTGAACAGGTTGGGTTTGAGATTGAGTGGAAGAGTCACGTCGAAATGTTTGGCAAGCATTTGGGCATGTAGGACTCAAACTTGGAAGCAACCAAGAAATTGAGGAAGACATCTGGGAGTCACTCTCAGATGTGCCCTGGAGAAAATTGAGAGGGGGTTAGGAAAAAGGAATTAATACTTAATAAGCATCTATGGTGTATCAGGCATTTTATAAATATATAACCTAATAGTCCCACAACCTTACACAGATATCCAATTATAGATGAGGAAACTGATTTTCAAAGAAGTTAAATAATAGTTGGCCCAGGGGCATATTGGTAGCTAATGGTAGAGCTGGGATTTGAATGCACATCTCCCCATCTTAATTGCCACCTAAAGAAAATATTTTGTATAATATCTGGGGAGTGGTTACAAGTTAAGACTTAAGAAAAAAGCTACTAAAATTTGAGAGTAATGGGATCTGAAGTAAAGTTGAGTGATGATGAAGGAGATAAGGAAATAAAGATCACAAATCTTTTTTGGAAGTTTGGCTCTGAGTGATTTAAGGACAAAGTTCCTTCAAGAATGAAGGGAAAGAAGTGCAGGTCACTGTAGTAGGCACTAGTGGTAGGCCATTTGTATATTTATATGGCATATATGTGATCTTAGCCTTAATGAGTGATGCTGAAGCCCTGATCTCAGATGGGAGTAGAAGTTTGAGCATGTTGGAGGAGGGAAAGTGTAGAGAAGCACAGTTTAAAAATAAGAGGGCTTGCTTAGAACACAGTTGTGGATAAAAGGAAGGGTACAGATCAGCACAGGTAAAAGAGGTCAGTATCTCTGATATAGGAAGGAAGATAAAAAGAATGAAGTTATTAAAGACACCCATTAAACAGAGGACTTTTATGGTGAGACACTTTGTTAAGCATTATAAAAAGATGTTAAGTGTTGTAAAAAGAAAAACTTGTAAAAAAGAGAATGACCAATTACAGCCAATACTTGTTTTCTGCTATGTTTATATACTCCTTAATGTGAAGAGTTTGGTATTTTGTAAGTTAGTTGAATGAATAAAAGTTATAGATTGGGTTTTTTAATCCATTGATATCATTTTTAGCCTTTAACCAATCTTCTCTAATCCCAAAAGAGTGTATCTTCCCACACTTTTGGGAGGGGAGCATCATCTATGATTTTAAGACTTTTAATTAGGGGCAGCTGGGTGGTTCAGTCGGTTAAGCATCAGACTCTTGATTTTGGCTAAGGTCCTGAAATCAAGCACATTGGGCTCGAAGCTCAATATGGAGTCTGTTTGAAATTCTTTCTTTTCCTCTGCCACTCCTCCAACTAGCACAGGCACCCGTGCAAGCTTGCTCTCCCTAAAATAAAATCTTTTTTTTAAAAAAGGCTTAATAAAAATATTAAAAAGTGCAGAGAAGATATAACAGGAATGGACAGTTACTACTATTGTAAGTGTTTTTAATTTAAACTTAAAATATTACAGGTTAAAGTCCATTCCTCCCACAGAGGCAATCAAAATGAATTTAGTATCAGTCTCTGTGGTACTTAAGCAATATATAATCTGTATTTTGATATGCATAAATGGTATATTATACATATTTGAGGACTTTTTTTCCTCAAACATTGTTAATGTTAAGATTTCATTCTAATGCTGGGTAGTATGCCGTTATTTGAATAAACCATATTTTATTTATCTGGTTCCGCAGTTGATGAACATTTAAGTCGCTTCGCAGTTATTGCTGACAAACACTGCAGTGAACTTTCTCAAACATGTCTCCATTGTATAAGAGTTTCTCTGGGACAGCTGTTCTCAAACTTTGGATTTTGACTCCTTTAACTCTTAAAGGTTAAAGACTACAGAGAGCTTTTGTATCTGTGGATGATATCATACATATATATATTACATATCTTTGGGATATTTATCATTTTGAAATTTAATCTGAAATGGATTTATTGAAAATAACACATCCATTATATTTTAACATGTATTTAACATTTTATTTTTTTTAAAGATTTTATTTATTTATTTGACAGAGAGAGAGAGATTATAGTAGGCAGAGAAGCAGGCAGAGAGAGAGAGGAGGGAGCAGGCGCCGAGCAGGGAGCCTGATGCGGGGCTGGATCCCAGGACCCTGAGATCATGACCTGAGCCAAAGACAGAGGCTTTAGCCCACTGAGCCACCCAGGTGCCCCTATTTAACATTTTAAATGAAAAATCATGTTGCTCCTCCCCCCAAAATGAGAAGTTATGTTGTTTTACATTTTTGCAAATCTCATTTAAACTTTGGTTTATAAACCTGGATTCTCATATGTACTTATAGTCTCTTGTAATTATATACACATCAGGTAGCCTCTGTAAAACTTTGCTGTACACTTGTGAGAAAATGAATGAAAAGGGCAAGAAATGTTTTAGTATTAAAATGAAAACAGTTTTTACCTCACAGACCACTGAAGGGAACTCAGACCCCGAGGGATCCTCAGATTATTTTTAGAGAACTACAGCGCTCAGTTACCGAGGTGGTGTACATACAATATTATGTTGAAGTGCAGGAAGAAAACACGAGAACTTTAGCATTCATTTTATCTTTAAACTCAAATTAAGCTTTATGAATATTTCATCTACGAATTTATGTTGGTGCACTTATCCACTAGGTTGTCAGTCTTGAACCACCGTGTTATCCTGAAGGAAGAGTTGTGTTCCACATCTCAGCTGGGAGTTTGCCACCCCTTTGTTCTCCCACTGGAAATTTTTGTGTATGGTCTATCGTGTGTTTTACCTGTTGATTACTAGGGATGGTTAGCTTCCAGAATTTAAATCATAAGATGAAGATACTTTAAGTATTTTTTTCTTAACCTGTTAATGTTCGTCTTTAGTTTTTTTTGATCATTCCCTTCTTCTTGGAGAGGTCTGTCTAAAGCAGTGGACAAAGAGTTGACACAAGATTCTTATTGTGTGGAAGAGACAGAGGACCAGGCCACAGTTGAAGTAAAATTGGAGGTTTTTTCTTGGCCTCATTTGACCACATTATGCTGTTACCACGGAGTTTTAGATATTAAAAGTTATCGTGGTATTCCTCTGCTCTTTCTTGACTCTCAGAGAATTGCTTATCTCCAGCAACGGTAGAGGTCTGGCCTTATGGTGAGTGTAATAACATTGGCTCTTCAGAGCTTTCTGTTGCAGCATTTATCTTTGATATTCTTGTTGAAAATGTCCCCTACCCTCGAAGTCTGGCATTTCATTTAGTATTTTGTTTTAGAAAAAATTACATGGACACGTGAGAAGTAACTGATTCAGAGAAAAATTGGAATCCTGGAAAAGTTGGCTTATAAATCTTGTGAAATAGAATTCAGGACAGAAAACTACCTGCCAGAAAGTTGACAGATGTTAGTTGGTATTGGGGCAGGGTGTTTTTTGCCAGATATAAACTGTGGGTTCTCTGCCTTAGAACCCAAGTGAATATAATTACTTCAGCATTCCAGGTAACTTCTATAGATATCTGCACACATTGAAATCTTGTTTTAAATATATTTTGGTAACACGATAGGGAAAAAGTTGTTACATAGATAATGAACTTTTAGTATTATTCATAACATTTGTTGAGATAACATGCTAGATCTTTTTTTTTTAAGCATACTTCAGAGCAACAACATATATCTTTAGTAGAAAACATATATCTTTGAGCTAAAAACAAGCTTCACTATATTATCAGCTGTATAAAATAAACAATTTACCCATTACTGATTCAAATTTTTGGTAACATTAGTTGATTCATATTCCGTTCCTATGAAACAGGATAAAGTAGAGTTTGGTAGTAGAGTAGCTTGCTTTAGGACTAGGCCTTAAAAAGATCTGTTGAAAGCTTAGACTTGAAGAGACATGTCTACATTTCTTTGTTAATATTACGTGTGATTAACAGTGTACTATCACAATTTTTTTTTTTGAGGACTATTAAGATTTCACAAACAGTATTATAATTTTATTATACCCTGGTCACCTTTATCCTATTAAATATTTGCATGGTTTATTGATTACATTTCATTGCTTTATAGCTAAAGCTCCTTACTGGTGCTCGTGAAGGAATAAATATAGAAACTTTGATATTCCAGTGAAGCACATTGTACTGATTAATAGTGAATTCAAGAAATCCAGTGTAACTCTGGGGTGAAGTTAAGAATTAGAAGCTAAGGTTTGGATGGAGTGACAGAGATGGCAGGGCTCAGTGGAAAGTAGAGGGCCATCCAAGTTCCTCTGAAAGTTATCATTTGCGTTTGGATAATCGGTGATTTTGGTATAAACCCATGTGGGTCAGTGATCCCAGTTGGAAAAGACTATAGAGCAGTGGCACGCCTTGCATATTTGACATCCAGAGCACAATTTTTCTTTTTCTTTTTAATACATCCCTCTTCTACAACAAAATTAATTCCAGAAATAATCATGAGAATGCCAAGAAAGAAATGTGAGCTTTATGCTGGTTGCAAATATATATTACAGTGGGAAAAGGTTAATGTTTTTAAATTGCATTGATGATTTTTCTTTTTTGGGAGGAAAAATAGAAAAACTTATCTACATACTGGTCTGTCATATTGACTTACTAGGATATTCCAGTTTCTTTTCAAGCCTTACCTTCTGCATGTTTGTCGGTGACTGTCAAGGTGATCTTCACGTATTTGTGTTCATAGACATAGCTGAAGATTGATCAGTCTTCACCCATAATTGATTGAAGAACACTTATTGGTTTTAATTATGAAAAGTTATAGATAAAGCAAAGTTGTACATAAAACTAGACATACACTAGTTAGGGAGTCTTAAACTTATCTTTGGCTAGAAATTTAGGGGGAAAAACCACAATAAATTCTAGAAACCTATAATGTCTTTTTTCCACATTGATTGTAGTGACTTTCAAATGTTTCCTCAGTCCAAAAAAAAAATTTCACTGAAATGTTTCCACCAAAAAATTCAGTATAGATTTCTATTAAACATTCTTTTTTTTTTAAAAAAAGATTTTATTTATTTATTTGACACACAGAGAGAGATTACAAGCAGGCAGAGAGACAAGGAGGGGAGAAAGCAGGCTCCCTGCTGAGCAGAGAGCCCGATGTGGGCCTCGATCCCAGGACCCTGAGATCATGACCTGAGCTGAAAGCAGAGGCTTTAACCCACTGAGCCACCCAGGCGCCCTGGTTAAACATTCTTTAAATTATGTGTAAATGTCTACTTTCTTACATTTTATTGAGTAGTAATGGTATTCCCCATGATTTTTATTCATGGATCTTCAAGCTCTGTGTTCCACTATACCTTTGTTCAAGGCGGATTCTGGCTGTTTGTAAATATTTATACCAGAAAAAAAGATTTCAGAAAGAAGAATTGCACTCAGCTATCATATTTTGAATGTACTCTTTAAATACATACACACATGTATGTAGGTACCGTAGGATTATAGAAACGAACAGCCTGAGTGCTGGCTACACTAAATCTCTTTGTAGTGACTTTCCAAATGAACAGGCGTGGCGAATCTGCATGTTTTGGGCACTGACCGTGTAACTGGAGGATTTCCTAATGAATTTCCACTTAGAATAGATGGCTTATGAAAGGATATATAGTAAAAATATAGATTTGATGCTTATATATTGTTAAAACAACAGTAACTACAGCAATAGATTAAAACTTAAAACATCTCAGTCAACAACATATTTTAGGGGAAGGAATATTTTATACCTGCTGTTATTTAGAATTGCCAGTGCTTAGTGATGACAAAATGATTTCAGTCAGTTTTATTACTATATCTAGAGTCGTTAGAGACAATTTACCCACCGACTGCTTGACGTGTATTTGTTTTTCCCATTGTCCCACTGTCTACTGGTATGCTGTTACTTTAGAGAGCAATAGTTGACCAACTCTGTAGTCTGTAAATCTCCCTATGCCATATTTTTAATATGTCTTTATGCATTTTATCATGAGTATTCTACTTTTTTCCTCCTTTTGACTTTGTTAGAGCTGAGTTTTAGCTGAAGTAGAATTATATGCTGCTTAAAGGAAGCCTATAATATGGAAATTTACAGTAATAAGCCTTTTAAGCCTTTAGGGAACAAAATACTCTTTAGACTTTAATGGCCATATATCACCTTATTCACCTTAATTAACAGATAATGATAAATCACTTTGGAAAGGAGAGCCAACTTTGGGGTTCATTGGAGATATGTTCAAATCTTTATAAAGGCTTTAATTATTTAATATAAAAATAGGCAAATCCATAGAGACAGTAGATTATTGGTTGGTGGCAGGGAGGAATGGGTATGGAATTTTTTGGAGGGGATCAAAGTATTCTAAAACAAAATAGTGCTGATGGCTGCCGAACTCTGAATATAGTAAAAAGAAAAGAACCCCACTGAATTGTGTACTTTAAAGGGGTGAGTTTTATGGTGTATGGTTAGGAAAATAGGAAAACGTTAGTTTTTAGCACATCATTCCCTTTGTTTTGCTTGATCTGATTTTCTTTCCATTGAAAACAGTATCTAGTAGCTACTGAGTGACTCTGTAAATTATTTTGTTGATCTTGAGTCCTAAGTTTGTTTTACGGGATATCTTTAGTTTTTACTTGCTATTTTAAGAAGTAATCCAATGGGGACAGTCCAGAGGAAGGATAGGAAAGAAATCCTGCATTTGCTCCTTAACTACCAGCCAGATGCCAGCTAATGGGCTAAGAGTTTTATATAAGTGTGTCTTTCCATTCTTTTCATTTTAAAGGTAAGGAAATCAAAGAGATGGTGTGAATTGAGCAAAGTCACACCGGGTAGAAAGGGAAGTTCTGAGATTTGACTGAGTATTCTTAAGTACCCATCTGAGCCCAGTCCATAGCCCCACATGGTTGCACTGAAGGTTTTTAAGTAGTGGCTCTTTGTCTGCTGGAGTGTTTGTGAGGGGAGAGGGCTCACTAACAACTTTTTTTACATCTGAAGCATGGTAGCAGGTACACCATAATGTATGCTTTGGAAGGATTTATAGAAGTTTAAGAATATGGGCGCCTGGGTGGCTCAGTGGGTTAAAGCCGCTGCCTTCGGCTCAGGTCATGATCCCAGGGTCCTGGGATCGAGGCCCACATAGGGCTCTCTGCTCAGCAGGGAGCCTGCTTCCTCCTCTCTCCTCTCTCTCTGCCTGCCTCTCTGCCTACTTGTAATCGCTCTCTCTGTGTCAAATGAATAAATAAAATCTTTAAAAAAAAAAAAAAAAAAGAAGTTTAAGAATAATGAAGTTTGGTTAAGTTTTTAAGTCATGCATAGATAACCCATATTTAAAACTTAAATGCACTTTTAGGCATTTATATTTCTTTTACTAATTTATATTTGCAATTAAAATTTTAAATTTGAGGATTTTATAAATGCTAATATTTTCAATTTTACTGCCATATTTGTGCATAAATCCATTCATCACAACTTTGTGGAAATAACTGGTTATAAATGAACTACATTGAGTATGGGATAATTATTCTTTTTTTCTTCTAATCAGACGATTTTATATCCAGGAACTAATTTTTATTTCTTTCGTTGAAGTCTAGGAGGAAATATTTAATTCACCCAAAAAAAAAATTTTGTTTTTTTAAGATTTTGTTTATTTGAGAGAGCGAGAAGAGAGAGCAGGCACAGAGGGAGAGGGAGAAGCAGGCTCCACGCTGAGCAAAGAACCCCATGCGGGGCTCCTCCATCCCAGGACCCTGAGATCATGACCAAAGCTGAGGGCGGTTGTTTAAACGACTGAGGCACCCCTCACAAAACTATTTTGTAGACAGTTTGGGGGGGGGGCATAAAGTTCACTAGTGTGAGACACAGTAGAAGTAATTTTGCAGTCTGGCATCTGCTAGTAGAGCAATGGCATAAATAAAATATTTGCCGTTTCTTAAAATCACCTTCTGGCCTATTCCTTGATCAAGTGAAAAGAAAGAAGTGGAGGATGGTTGCAGTTCAGTGAACCAAAATGTAGCTAAGGAATAGAAAAATGACCTGTTGTCCTAAGCTGAAACCGAATGGGTTAAAAGCCCTGCTAAAGAGAGGCAGCCTTGGTTCTAAAGTGAAAAGTTTGAGAGGCACCTGGTTGACTGGGTCAGTAGAGCATGGGACTCAGGATCTTGAGGTTGTGAGTTTGAGCCCCAGGTTCGGTGTAGAGATTACTTAAAGAAATTTTTTTGGGTAAAGGGTAGATTCTTGGAAATTATAGAAGAGTTAGTCTTAAGTAAAGAATAAATTAAGGGCATACTTTACACAGTAAGTTGTGAGAAATTAACTGCTTAGAAAATTAGTTCTCCCAGCAGCAAATGGTGACAAATAGGGCTTGATGATATAATTATTAAAAAGTGGGGAATAATGCAGATGATGTTTAAACTGTTGTTTGCCATGTTCTATTTTCTTTCTCTCTCTCTTTTTTTTTTAAGATTTATTTATTTATTTTAGAGAGAGAGCTTCAGAACCCTGGTGGGAGGGGCAGAGAGAAAGGGAGACAGAGTCCCAGGTGTACTCCCCACTGAGCGCAGAGCTGACTAAAGACCCTGAGATCACCACGGAGCAGAAACCAAGAGTTAGGCACTCAACCAACTGCGCCACCCAGACACCCCTGCCATGTTCTATTTTCTTAGTGCACATAGAAATATAAATAGTTAACTCAGAAGTAGTTTCATATTTAATAGTAACATTTTTTATTTGCACTCATAGATGTGTATTTTGTAAAGAATTACTCCAAGTTCTGGAACTAGGAGAAAAGTTGGAGAGTTTGTAGGAGGTTGTAGTAAGGTAAAGCAGTGTAGGAAAAGTATGAACATTTTTTTTTTTGAACTTGAGAATATTCTGTGCAACTGTGTTGCTTGTAAAAATGTTAGGGATCTTGAGAAATCTGAAAAGTGAATTTTGTCAAGAAATAAATGGAACTATTTTCTAGTGTTTAAAGTCAAATGAAAGACTGCTCAATAGGAGCAGGGAGACAATGGTTTCTTTTTCCCGACTTTTTGTTTCAGTGGCCTTGTAAATTTGCTCCATCTTAGGAATAGTTCATATTAATGCCAGACTATCTTGTCTCTCTATACCTTCCTCTAAGCAAGTTGAAAATGGGTTAAACATTTGGGTTTCAAAGGACTTTTGATTGTACAGAAAGTAAATAGAATTTGCTTGGCAGTAAAGTATGTCAGTAATTAAAGGGATATATTCTTTAATGTGCAGAGGTCAACAAAATACAAAGATAGTGTCTTCTCAAATTTGAGGGTTTTTTTCTTTAAAGATTTTATTTATTTATTTGACACAGAGAGAGAGAGAGATCAGATCACAAGTAGGCAGAGAGGCAGGCAGAGAGAGGAGGAAGCAGGCTCCCTGCCGAGCAGAGAGCCCGATGTGGGCCTCGATCCCAGGACCCTGGGATCATGACCTGAGCTGAAAGCAGCGGCTTTAACCCACTGAGCCACCCAGGCGCCCATCAAATTTGAGTTTTTGTATCCACAAGGGCATCAGTTATTATAAAGATTTAAAGGGGCAAAATTTTAAACTATATTTAAAAATGTGTTTTAATTTGAAAATTTTTCATAACTTCAAAGATAAGGTTTAATCCACGAATAAGCTATATCTGATAATGATGGTTCTGTATATTTTATTTTATTATATTTATGATCAGAAGTTGGAGAAATGCATTTTTGCCTCAGACACAAAGTTTCATTTTTAAAATCAATGGATTTTAATTTCTTTGCTTTTAAAATTAATGCAAGTTATGTAAACTTAAATTAGGAAAAAAAGGAAAAACCATCCCACCGAATAACATTAATATTTTAGAGTGTTTTAGTCTTTTGCCCTCCACTTGTGTTTGGAAATTTTTATATGGTTACCAGATCTTTTTAATAACAATTTTCTAATTTTAAAATAATTGTCATGGAAGATTTGAGCACATGTGATTATTGTTTTAGATAAACTTGTAGAAGTGGAATTGTTGGCTTTTAAAAGGTAAGAATTTTTTTTTCTTGATACATAGCTTTAAATTTCCTTCTGAAATTAAAACTCCCCAATTAAGTCTCATCAGCAGAGGGCTCTGTTTGCTTGATTCGTGCCAGTTAGACAACTGAAGAATTGTGTCTCATTGTTTAGTTTGTACTTTGGTTATTGGTGAGGTTGAACTTTTTTTCTATGTTTATTAATTGGCTATTGGGGTTTCCTTTGTTAATTGAGTTACTTTCCTCCACATATTCTTCAATTTCACTGGCTCTCACTGTTTGTACATGTTCTACTTTCAGGTAAAGCAGCATAGTTGGTAGAATGGCATTGTTCATGTGATTGGTTTGCAACTCTCTGTACTTCCCAGCCCATCCCCCATTGTGTTGAATTGCCCAGTATTAAGAAAGTATAAGTTTGAACAAACCTTTGGTAAAATGCATTTAAGGCATAAAGTGAAATGCCATGTAAAAGGAGCTGTTAACTATCCCTTTCCTAATTGTTCCAGCAGTATTTTATAGAGTGGTCTTCAGGATGTAATTAGATGAACAAAGCATCTTTGCAGAAAAAATGATTTAAAAATTTTTTTTCTAATTATTTCCTTTTGTTAAATACAGTGTGTACTTTTATAAAGTGTTGATGTTAGTAAACATTAAAGTTATGTTGGATTTATTTTTTCTTTTTTTTAAGATTTTATTTATTTGTCAGAGAGAGAGAGAGAGCACAAGCAGATAAGAGTAGCAAGCAGAAGCAGAGGGGCAGGCAGAGGCAGAGGGAAAAGCAGGCTCCCTGCTGAGCAAGGAGCCTGATGCAGGACTCGATCCCAGGACCCTGGGATCATGACCTGAGCAGAAGGCAGAGACTTAACCCACTGAGCCGCCCAGGCGTCCCAGTTATGTTGGATTTAATGCTTGATTTGGTTGAAGCCCTTGTGTCTGATACATTGAGTCAAATGAGTGAAAGAGGAAGAAAGACTAGAATTAAATGCTTTGATATCTGCATCTGTCCAGAGGGAGATTTGAGTACCAGCCTTACGTCACTGTAAATGTACGTATTTCCTTTTGGAAGCATTCATATTTTTTCTTCAAACTAAAGTTTGTAAGTAAGTATTAATAATACCAGCTTAAGGCAGAATTATTCATCTTGGAGGTGATGATAGCAAGGAAGGAATACTGCAAATATAATCAGTATAATTCGTTATAAAATAAATTTGAGGAAAGCAAATTTTTCAAAGTTTAGGGGAAAAAGGTAGAACTAAGTATTCCATTGAAAGATTCCTAAGGAAACATTGAGGGACTAGGGACTAGAAGAATTATTTAGACTAATACGGTCTTCTAATTCTTTTCACAGCTTTGATAGCTGTATTTCAAAGAATAGGAAAAGGCATGTTCCAGAAATCCAAGACTCAATGCCAGTAACTTTTATCTTTGCTGGTTCTGTTAGTTTTATGAACTTCTAGAAATTTCTAATTACTCAGAGCCAGAACAGATTCACTAACAATTCATAGCAGACTGAATTAAACTTGTCTCTTTTGTGAAGTGTTTTGTCTAGTAAGAACAATAAACCAAATATTTCAGAAAGATATTTGTCATGATTTCATCATGAATAGGTTAGAAAAATAAAGGCAGGATAAGAGTATTGTTAAGTGAATTTTAGCTGACAGGCAATATCCAAGGACTATCCGGGTCATCCCAGCAGTAGGTCCTGTTCTTATTAATTTTTAAAAAACCATTGAGTTGGAAGAAATCATATAAAGCACATTCATGAAAGTTCATGAAATTTATAAGCTGGTTGGAGTAGCTTCTACATCGAGTAGCAGAAAATTATTTCCAGGTGACCTAAGTAGATTGAAAGGACTGTCAAAAAACAACATAAAGACAACATGAAGATCTAATTTTGATAGAGATTCCATTGAAAACAGTTTGAGAGTTTTGATTCATTATAGATGTGAGTTAACAGTGAGTTAAGCACTGTGTTTTGTTTTTTGTTTTTTTAATAATGTTCTGGGGCCCCTGGGTGGCACAGTCGGTTAAGCGCTGGACCCTTTGGTTTTGGCTCAGGTCGTGATCTCAGGGTTGTGAGATCGAGGCCTGTGTCTGGTCTCGAGCTCAGCAAAGTCTACTAAAGTTTCTCTCTCCCTCTTCCTCTGCCCCTTCCTGCCCCCACACTCTCTCTCTCTCTCTCAAATCTTTTTAAGAAAGAAAGAGGGAAAGAAAGTTCTTCCCGCATCCACTTTAGAATCCTGGAACCTATTATATGTTGCCTTACTTTTCAGATCCGATTGGATTAAGGATCTTGGAATGGGTTAATTGTCCTGAATTATCTAGATGAGCACGATATAATCCCACAGGAGTCCTTGTACGAGAGAGAGGGAGGAGAGTCAGAAAGTGATGTGACGACAGAAACACAGAGGTCAGGGAGGAGAATATGCTACCCTCTTGGCTTTGAAGATGAAGGAAGAGACAGACCATGAGCCAAAGGAATGTAAGCACCTTGTAGAAGCTGGAAAAGCCAAGGAATAGATTCTGCCGTAGAGCCTCTGGAAGGAATATAGTAGCCCTGTCCATACCTTGAATTCAGGCTAGGGAGATTCTGACCTCCAAAACTGTAAGATAAATTTGTGTTGTTTTTGAGCTGCTAATTTTGTGGTAGTGTGTTATTGCAGAAATAGGAAACTTAAAAAAAAAAAAAAAAGCAGTCCACTGGATTCCATTAATACAGTAATACATCTGGACGATGTCCATTTGGGGATGTCATACTTAAAAGGAATTAGCCATTTCACTAGAAATACCATTTCACTAATAGTTGAAGGAGATAGTTGAGTGGGAAACATGTTTAGTTATCTTTAAGTATTTTAACATGCAAGAGAGCTCACTAATCAGAATTGGAATAGGAGAGAGAAGGTGTCAGAAGTGAGATTGGGGGTTAGTACACAGGAGGCCTCTGTAACCACTGGAGCTGATTAGTTATGAGTTTTTAAGCCAAGTTTTGTCACTTGGCTGCAGATATATTATAAAAGTAGTTCTAAATCGGTTTAAGTACCAGGATAGGTACTAAAATGCTAAATGGCTTTAAGAGTCTTCGATATTGTGGTATTGTCACTGTAGAGAAGATTTCTCTAAGTGCAGTGTTGGAATAGTAGATGTAATACAGAAAAGATATTACAGTAAGCCATAACAAAAATTAAACTCAGTGTGTGTGTAAAGATTCTCAGGGCAATTGTATAGCTTTATTTAGTGAGTCACTTATATGTCAGGTACTAGACTGAGATTTTATGTATATTATCTCATTTAATCCTAATAGCCTTATGAGATGAAATGTATACTCTTAATCCCCCTTTTCATATTTAAAAGATCCTTGAAGTTTAGAGAGTTTAACTAAACTTGTCAGAGTTTATACTGTTAGTAAATAGCAAGATATGGTGTTACTTTGACTACCTCAAACTGAATTCAACAGGTGTCACGGGCCAAATATTCTCATTCTTTACCTTCTCTCGAAACTATTCCTTATTGATATAAGGGATCGTGATGAATGATACTTCATAATTTTTAGACTGCTTTGTGTATCAGGCTTCTCTCTATGTCCCGTAGCAAAACTGTGTTCACATTTATACTTTCTGTAATCATTTAGCTAGTGACAGAGGAAAAAGCCCCAATACATCTGTTGCTAGCAGGTACGTTTTTCTACTAATGCCTTCCATGGGGGTCTTGTACGTTTTTCTGCCTACTGCTTCTGCTGTTTTGTATTAGAATTTACATGGGTTTCTCTGGCTGCTCTGACATATTTGCTTTCATTGACAGATTACGCTGATTGTGAATAGAGGCTGTAACAGTGTAACTGTTAAGAGTGTAACAGCACTCTCGCAGTGCCGCTCTTAGTGATATTTATTGAGCACTTGCAGATGATACACTGGTCATTCCATTTGCAAAAACTAATTCAGTTCTCATTGAAATCTCTGCAGTAGAGAACTACCATGTCTTTTTTACATGTGGAGGCACTGCATCCTACAGAGTTACGTAATTTGCCCAGAATTGTTTACATGGCTGGACCCAGAGTCAAAACCAGGTCTTTCTGACTCTTTGCTGAGTACCCAAATACATAATTTTTTTTTCCACTAGTAGAGTTTGTTGGAATTATATTAAATTTTATGGTTCTCGTGCTTTTATATGAAGCCAGTAGGTTTTTTTCTTGATGTTTGTTGGCTGAGATTGAGTGTTGGTCAGAAATAACTAGAGCCCAATTTATCTTTACCCCTCTTTCTACTCTATACTATGTATTCTGAACTTGATTGAAAAATACGAAAAATTTTTTTAACTTGACAGTGTTGCTTTTTTTCTCCCCACAGTTTGTTCATAAGAAGTATGTTAATGGCTTAAGGAATCTATTCATTATTGAAAGTTGACAGCACTTAGTTTTGGCTTTATTTTCCCTCATTTCTAAAACAAGAGAATTTTTCTGAGTCATTGCCTTCGATTGTCACCCTACAGTAAGATTTATAATTTTACATAGGTGTTTTGCATACATATCCACACACAAAACTGAGAAATTTCACTAAGTAGTACTTACCTTGCTATGTACGATGCTGTTCATGTTTTTTTTACTCTATTCCACTAAAAAAGTTCTGTCACACCCATTAAGCCCATTTTTATATTCTAATGTATCTCAGCCCACAGTTTGAAAAATACTCATCTGGATTATTTCCAGGGTTCTTTCTCCTTTCAACAAAGCAAGAGCCTAGATGTCCATCAACAGATGAATGGATAAAGGAAATGTGTTTATATATACAGTGGAATATTATGCAGCCATCAAAAAGAAATCTTGCCATTTGCAATGATGGGGATGGAACTGTAGGTTATTGTGTTAAGCAAAATAAGTCAGTTAGAGAAAGACAGTTATCACATGATCTCACTGATAAGAGGAATTTGAGAAACAAGACAGAGGGGAGGGAGGGGAAAAATGAGACAAGACGAAATCAGAGAGGGAGACAAACCATAACAGACTCAATCTCAGGAAACAAACAGAGTTGCTGGAGGGGAGGCAGGTGAGAAAGATGGGGTGGCTGCGTAATGGACATTGGGGATGGTGCGTGCTATGGTCAGCGCTGTGAATTGTGTAAGACTGATGAATCACAGACCTGTACCCCTGAAACAAATTACACATTATATGTTAATTTTTAAAAAATAAATGAGTATGCCTGTAAAAAAAATTTTTTTTCAGGAAATATAATCTGAGTCTTAGATCACCACCACAAGTTTGTGTACTTCTGAGAGGTTCCTCAGCCAACATGTGAATTCACTCTTTCTTATCTAAGATTATTAAATTTTAGCTTTGCTCTAGATCCAGTTAAGGACTTAGTATATTGCCTCTAATTTACTGGTTCGCTGGACATAGCACTTTACTTGTATTCACTAAAATGTTATTAAAAAAAAATCTTTGGGGGCGCCTGGGTGGCTCAGTGGGTTAAAGCCTCTGCTTTCGGCTCAGGTCATGATCTCAGGGTCCTGGGATCGAGGCCCGCATCGGGCTCCCTGCTCAGCAGGGAGCCTGCTTCCCCCTCTCTCTGTCTGCCTGCCTCTGCCTCCTTGTGATCTCTCTCCCTCTGTGAAATAAATAAAATCTTTTAAAAAAAAAAAAATCTTTGGGTCCAATCCCTCCATAACAGTTACATATTGGTATACTTTCTTATTTGGGTCTTCATATATTCATATATATATATATATATATATATATATATATACACACACACACACACACACACATATACACAACACACACATATATATATATAATTGCATATGTAAATTTAGTTGTATAGTCTATCATTAATGTCTGTATGCTAGTTATTCCTCCAGGATAATGTATTATAGTATTCATGAAGTAATTTCTTTATTGTTAGGTAGTTACTGGAAAGAACTTGAGCTTTGGGTAGTGGTGGACCACAGATTAAATTTACCACCTAATTAGCTTTATGATTTTGAGCAGATTCTTGAACTTTTATGCCTCGGTGTTCTCATCTGTAAAATGGAATTATAATATCTAACCACCACGATGGATATTAGTGTTTCTATTTAAATAGGTAGTGTCAGTGCACATAGTTATAGTAAGGTATATCAATTTCAGCATAATTTCTCAGCCTTTATATTGCAGTGAAGGTATTGATCTAGGTATCAGGGAACCTTTTTGCCTTGTGAAAGGTAGAAACTGATGAATTTGTGCTTTGAAGAAGTCAATAAAATACTAGTAACATTCATTGAGCTTTTAAAGGTAATTTTTTAAACCTCCGGTTTTGAAACTTCTCTGCCTATAGTGTTGTTTTTCTTTATAAATTATATCACATACAGTTTTTCACCTTTAAGATTTAAGAAAGACATTTGCAAAGGAAAGTAAAGACCATCTAAAAAGAAACTTAAATGTGATAGAGGCATCGCAGTGCTCACAAGTAAGAGGTGTTTTAAGGGTGGTCATCTGTAAAGCACTGAAACATGGCTCTGCCTCCTCAATGTACCAGTCACTGAGCTTGACACTTCCTAAGTGCTCAGAAATTTATTGAATTAATGAAAAATGATCCAAAACTGCATTTCTACTTCCTCACTTGCTACTTCTTTACCAGTTGGACTTTGAAATAACTTTCAAAAACTAGTATCTGTTCAGCCACCTAATAGTCAGACCAAACAAGATTTGCTTTGCACCTCTTAACACATTTGACCATGCCAAATGCCTTTAATTTCTGGTATTTATCCTGGTATTACTCATTTGTGCAACCCATTTCTCTTCAGGGTATATACCACAGTGGCATTTGTGATATACCCTAGCTTATATGTTCTTGGCTTTTCTTCTTACTACAAATTTCTTCTTACCCATACTCATGGCCCTGACTCTGTGACTTTTCATTTTCTAGCCTGGACCGTTTCCGTGTTGAAGATCCATATTTTCATGTCTGCCTGAACTTCAGTATAAATTCATTATGTTTAGTCATTATCCCTGAGTCAATATAATATATAGAGAGACGGGCACAGATGCCTGCTTGATATTTTGTCTGTACTCCCTATCATAATGGTCTCATATGTATTTAATTTATAAGCAGCATTGTATTAAGGGTATGAATGTGCTATTAGGAATTGTGAGCTGTAGGGGCAGTGGGTGGCTCAGTTGTTTAAATGGCTGCCTCAGGTCATGATTCCAGAGTCCTGGAATCCTGCCCTGTGTCACGCTCCTTCCTCAGCGGGGAGCCTGCTTCTCGCTCTCCCTTTGCTACTCCCCCTGCTTGTGCTCACTCTCTCTGCCAAATAAATAAAATCCAAAGAAAAAAAATTGTGAGCTATAAAATCTGCAAATTATAGTTCAGACCCATTCCCTGGGCATCATCCAAACAGATGTAAGTAACCCTTTTGAGTATCATCTTCAACAGGTGGAAGAGAATCTGTATTAGTTGTTAATATGGATTTTTTTTTCTCCCAAGTTTTTATATAAATTCTGGTTAGTTAACACATATGGTAAAATTGGTTTCAGGTGTAGAATTTAGTGATTCCACACTTCCATACCACACCCAATGCTCATCACAGCAAGTGCTGTCTTTAATACCCGTCACCCATTTAGCCTATCCCCCACCCTCATCCCTCCAGTTATTAATATGATTAAATAAAATTATATACCACTAAATTTAATTCTTCGTTATACATCATAGGCCTTTAGATGCTGGTTCCCTCCTCTCTTCCCAAGTCATCCTTTCTTCATGAAATGTTTAACATCCTTTTTACCGTCTCTTTGATAATAGCACTTGAGGGTTCTCTTGCTGGTATTTTGCATGAATGGTTATACTGTTATATGATATAGTCTGTATTTTAATTTTTTTTAACAAGTTGTAATTTAAATATAGACTGTGGAGTATTTTATGTGATAGTACATTGGTCTGTCTTTTGTGCTCAGTTGGCTGAGGTTTTTTATTTTTATTTTTTTTAAGATTTTATTTATTTATTTGACAGAGACACAGCAAGAGAGGGAACACAAGCAGGGGAGGTGAGAGAGGGAGAAGCAGGCTTCCCGCGGAGCAGGGAGCCCGATGGGGGGCTCAATCCCAGGACCCTGGAATCGTTACCTGAGCCCAAGGCAGATGCTTAATGTCTGAGCCACCCAGGCACCCCTGGCTGAGGTTTTTAAATATGGCAAGTTGTTTATAGCTGAAATAATCAAGGAGTGCTATTTGATACATTAAATGAATAGTTTTTGCCTAGTCTTCATGAAAATACGATTCTCTAAGCTTTTAATGACCAGAGAAGTGTTTCTCACTGTTGTTCATTCTTAAAGATCACGTATAAATTTTTTTGCATCCCCTTTCTCTACATTAAGTTACAGAGAAGTATAACAACAGTAATAAGCAGTTGTCTTAATAAATTTTATAAATGGTAAGAATATATCCTTTTTAAATGCATGCTATATATTTCTTGCAGTGTTTATATTTTTAGAATTTGTATTGAAGTTGTAATATTTTAAATTGTTTTTGCATTTTCCCATCAGTTTATATAGTCTCAAAGATAACTGTCTCCTTTCTAATCGTTTTGTTAATGAGCATTTATTCTCAAGGATAATTTTTATTACATTGGTAAAGAAATAATAAAGGATTGTGACCCTCTTCAGAGAATCACATTTTTTAAAACAAATTCCTTTGTAATATCTTTGTGTTTCTTCCATTTTTTTAATTTTAATATTACTTACGGAAGAATTCTACCTTTCTCTGCTTAAACCAGAGTATCTGGTTCTTATATATTATCTTCTTATATTGATTATCTCTGGCATTCCATGCCTTTTCTAATATTACTGTTACTGTTATCTGTAGGCCCCTTGTGTCTGTAGTTGTGTGAAAATTCTCAGGTTTTAGGATATGTTGCCAAATAGGGGTATTTACCTTGTGAAGAGACTTGTACTTTAGGTTAACTTCTTAGTGATCTAGTAAAGATCTGTGTCTTAGAGATTACATATGTGGAGTATCAACATTATTTGGAAAGAAATGGGAATAGGATTCATTTAAAGCCTTGAAACTTGATTATTTCACAGTATCTTTTTAGTAGTGCCTTGCTGGCTCAGTTGGCTAAGCATCTGACTCTTGATCTCACCTAGGTCTGGATCTCAGGGTGGTGAGTTCAAGCCACACTGTGTTGGGCTCCACACTGGGGGTAGAGCCTACTTAAAAAAAAAAAAAAAAACGCACAAATTATCTTTTTAGAAGTCCTAAGGTGAGTATGAGCCCATGATTAAACAAAATGCAAATGGACACCTGGGTGGCTTGGTTGAGCTTCTGACTCTTGGTTTAGGCTCAGGTCATGATCTTAGGGTCCTGGCATGGAGCCCCCACATGGGCTTCCCACTCAGTGGGGAGTCTGCTGGTCTCCCTCGGTGCACCCCCCTCCCAGCACCCGAGCATGCCAGCGTGCCCTCTCTCAAATAAGTAAATCTTTTTTTTTTTTAAAGCCAAAACAAAAAAAAAGAATTTAAGAAGCTAAGTACAAGCTTCTTAATGTCAGTATTTTATCTTTGTTAACTCTCTATGGACTCTGATTATGTCTTGATTGGATTTAAACGTTGGGGGAAGAAGTATGCATGTGGTTAAATCTCATGGGGAGCACCTGATTGTTGGATTTACTGTCATGAGATTTGTTAAATATGGTGCCATTTTTATGCCTGACTAAATCAAGAAATTGTGAATTCCAGCAATTTAAATTTCTTGCCTAATTTAATGCATCTCTCTCCAAATGAACCTTAGAATTATTTGAAGTTCTCCAAAATTTCAGTAAGGTTTGCACTAAATATTGAGTCATACTATTGCCACTCTCAGTCAGAGACCCCTGGTATGTTTCTATTCAAATTATTTTTTGAGTTCTTCAGTAAAATTTTCTAGTTTTTTTAGTTACAGTTTTTGTAAATTCCTTACTTTTTCTTTTTTGCTATCTTTATTTTTTCCCATTGTATTTTCTTGGTAGTGCTGCAGGTATATAGGAAAGTGCTTGGATTTTCTTTACTAGCTAAAATATGCAACTTAGTTGCAGAAGTTTGTTATTCTTTTAGTTAATAAATTGCATTATCTTTGTAGAAGTGGGGGGAATTGACTTCTAACTTTTAATTTCTAAATTATTTTTGTTTTTTAAGCTCTTTTCACTTATGGATATGAAACCCCCCATCTCTCGAGCCAAGATGATTCTTATCACTAAAGCTGCTATTAAAGCTATTAAGGTAAGAATACAATAAGTATATTTAATTCAAATAAATGTTTTTGAAATTTCAAAAATACCATTAAACCTGATAATTCATCCTGTTAGTTTAAGCCTGAATCAAAGAACACTAACTAGCTTTTGCTGAAGACACATGATAATACAGTACAGTATATTTGAACTATAACATACTATTTCAAAACCTGCTTCTTTCCTTTTTTGTTGTTTTAGTATCCCCCCTTTATATTTTTTCCAGCTTTGTTGAGGTATAATTGACAAAATCAAATATATTTAAAAATAAATTAGAACATGATGGTTTAATACACTTACACATTATGAAATGATTAAAACAGTCAAGCTAATTAAGCACATCTATTGCCTTCCATAGTTGCCGGGATGTGTGTGTGTGTCAGAAAGTTGAATTAACAGAAGTAGAGAATAGAATGAAAGGATTTATTTCTTTGTTTTAGTTAATTCTTGCCATAAATCCGCTGAGTATTGGCTTCATACATTAAAAAGAAAAAAAAAAAAACAACTCAGGCTCCACGAAGTTAAATGTTTTCCTCAAGATCACACCTAAATAGCTGACTCACTTTAGAAACTGCATTATTTAGTTCCAGTTCCACTGTTCTAATCGGTCTTATAAAGTTGCCTGAATACACTGCTTTATTAAGGTTTATTGATTACAGTCTTTAAAAAGGGCCTTCTTTTGGGGGGATTTTTGTAGTTTCTGTTTTAGTTAATTCCCTTCTGATTTATGATTGTTCACTTATTGACTGGGGGTTATTTGTCATGGTTCATTCAGTATTTTGAGAATTACTCAGATTGTGCCAATTTTAAGGTTTCAAGTATTTTCTAATTACATTACTGATTATGTAGAAATATGTAAATGGTATAATAATTTTCTTTTAATTCTTTTCAGCTTTATAAGCATGTAGTTCAAATAGTAGAAAAGTTCATCAAAAAGGTAACTATCCATTTCATTATTACCTCAGTTATGATCAGTATTTGTAATTTACTTTGTAAATTTTGATTGGATGCTTGCTTCTAAAGTCAGTCTACAAGAAAAGTTGTCACTCGGTGTTCTTGTTAATCGCTTGAGTTTGTTTTTAACCAAATGAAAATGTATAGCAATACTCTTGATGAAGCACTTAGTATGAGGTAGGCACTCAAGTTTCCTGTGTAGTCAGCACGACTCTTCTCTGAGTCTGATGTGCCTCCTTTTGCCATTTGCCCTGTCCACTTTGTTGACATTTAACTCATCTTGAAGTATTTCAAGTGAAATCAGTTTGTCAAGTTTTTCCAACTTTTTCCTGCTCCTATCAGAATGAAATCATTTTTCACTTCTACAGTTGTATCTGGTTTTATAACCATGTGATTAGCACACATCTGTCTCACCAGAGGACTGAGAACAGAGACTTACACATCTCTGTCTTCCCCCCGCAACCTGGAGCTATGCTTTGTAGTACATACCAGTAAATGTATGTGGCATTATCTTTGCTCCATGGCCTTTGAATACTGGCTGAGAGATAGGAGTTAGAGTCCCAACAATCCAAAAAATGATCAGTAGTAGTAGTAGCCAATTAAAGTACAAATAAGTAAAATGGAAATTACCTGTTTGCCACCACCCCAAATTACTATGATATTTATATTTGGATCTACTCATTTTTTTATTCTGTACACATACATTCATAAAAGAGAAACTGGTGACATTGATAACTGCTTTTCCCACTGAATTGATCATAAAACATCTGCAAAAAGTATTCCATTGCATGATTGTTTCCACAGTTCACTCAGCTAGTTCCTTTTGGACATTTCAACTTCAGTGGCTGGCCTTAAGGAAAAAATTAGCTGCATCTTAATGGTTTTCCTTATGATAAATTTCTGGATGTGGAATTGTTGGATCAAATAAGGCTTTGCTTTTTATTGCTAAATCATCATCCATAAAGGTTGTATCACCAGAAATATGTGTCTGTTTCTCCTTTCTTCTTGTTAATTTGGTAGGCCAAAAATGTGATCTCTCCTTTTAGTTTTTCTTTTCTCTGGTGCTGTACTTTAGTAGATTTAAAATTGATGTTAAAGCTATCTTTCTGATAACTTTAAAAGGTAGTAATTATTTTTTTAAGCGGATGAATTGGAGTAGAGAGTATCATAATAAGTGGATTTGTGTGAAAGTGGCTTAGGGATTGGTAAAAATGTTGATTCTGGGAAATTGTGGGGAGGTAGAGGGATCAGAGGAAAGTAAAATATTGGGGGTCTGGCATGTCAAAGGAATTGTTAGTTCTGTGGGAAATTTGACAGGCTAGCCAGTAAAAGAGCTAAGCATTCAAGCAGTTTCCAAATAGATACAATCACTGGATATACAGAGTTTATCCACATAAAAGGGAGATTAATGGGTGTCAAATTGCGATTTTGCTTTTCTTTTATTAACTTTGCAACTTTATCTTTGTAGTGTAAACCAGAGTACAAGGTTCCAGGATTATATGTAATTGACTCAATTGTGCGACAGTCTCGTCATCAGTTTGGAACCGATAAAGATGTTTTTGGGCCAAGATTCTCTAAAAACATAACCGCCACATTCCAATATTTATATCTTTGTCCATCTGAAGATAAGGTATAGTTAATTTTTAAAATAAAAAGTTATTTCTATATTTAAATCTATTTAAATGTATATTATGTGTTTGAAGGAGAATTATATGGGGATCTCTGTGAACTTGAAACAAAACCCAGTGTTTTGTGTTGTGGCCATCTAATGTTTTTGTATTTTCTTGTGAAACTCTTCTGGTGTGTTGCACTGTTGAAAAAGAAGTTGGAAAGATTGACTTGAGTGATAAATTCTGCCATAGGAGAAGGCAGTACTTATCTCATATTGTTGCTTATTCCAGAAAGAAGGGACCAATAATTGATGGCTTCCCCCAGCATTTTGAGAAGCTGGAGCATAAATGGTATTCATTAGCAATTGGACTACAGTATTTAATTCCTCATTTTTATAGCTGATTTTACTGTGTACTGTAAAAAGGTAGAAGAAAGAACATTACAGACCTAGTAACTGGACTCCCAGTAGGTGGAAGAAATAACACTGCTAAATCCACTCAGAAGAATGAAGACATTTACAGTAAACAGTATATAAATTTGAGTGTTATGGATATTCTTTATTTGTATTCTTGAAGGAATGTTCTTATGGGGAAAATATACAAGAGAAAAGATCATTTCTTGAGTAGGATATAAGAGTTATTTTTCCCATGAAGAATACATCTTCTCTGGATCTCCATCATATTTACTGGGCCATAAAACAACTTAGCTATCAGTTACAGACCAGTTTTTTAAGTATTTTAACTGTTAAAATCATCCCGAAGAAGTTCTTCTTCACTTCATTTACTTTTCTAAGATAATTAGATTTTTTAGTCAGTGATGATATTTCTTTGTAATCATAAATATAATGAAAACTTGAAGTACATTTTTTATTATATTTGTTTTGATTAGGTCATATTTCTTTTCTGTTTCTTCCTCTTTTTTCTCCCTTGTTTTTTATTCTAGTTTATACTACTGAAGAAAGACTGACTAGGTTAGTTTTAACCAGCTGGTAATTCTAAAGATAAATTTTTTTTGTTTATGAAATGGACTTAGCATGGAAATATTACCTTAGAGATTTATTTCTTTTTTAGTTAGAGGTATAATACATTATTTGTGCAAATATTTATTGTATATTCATGTTTTATTACACATAACAGAGTAAAATAGTTCGTGTGCTGAACCTTTGGCAAAAAAATGGAGTATTCAAAATTGAAATTATTCAGCCTCTTTTGGACATGGCTGCAGGAACCAGTAATGCCGCCCCGGTAGCAGAAAATGTTACTAATAATGAAGGTATGGCCAAGTATTATCTCTGAACTTAGGAAACAGTATAACTTTTGTACATAGGAAGTTTGGAGTCTGTTTATATTGATGGAATTTTTCCATAAAGACGTTTGAATTTACATCTTGGAAGGTATGGTTTTCTTTTCATAATTCTTATTTCTAATAAAAATATGTTCTTTCGTGTATTTACTATAGTACAGAGTCTAGAACCATGATCTTTTTTTTCCCTGTATGTTAAACTGAATGCAATATTGTTTTAGCAAAAAAGCTAATGGAGTTTAAAAAGGAAGATTTGAAGATTAAAGGTTTCATAGGTCTTAATGACCTTTTCTTTTTTAGGTTCACCTCCACCTCCTGTTAAAGTTTCTTCTGAACCGCCCCAAGCCACTACAAACTCTGTACCAACTGTACCACAGTTGCCTAGCTCTGATGCTTTTGCTGCTGTGGCCCAGCTGTTTCAGACAACTCAAGGTCAACAGGTAAACTACCATCTCAAGATTAAATTCCTTGCAGTTAGGTACTATTTTCAGTTTTTATTTTCCATTCCTAACAAATGAACACACTCAAAGGAGGAAATATTTCTGCTTTTCACCTAGAAAAGTCTTTACAAGGCAGGTGATGGCATAGGGATAACAGGGGAAATGAGGGAAAGGTGAGAAATAAGGGAGCCATGCACTGAGCAGTAGTCACACCCCTGTGAAGAGAACTTCAGAACTGCTGACTGGTTGGTATTGCTGCTCATGATTCTAGCATTTTGAATTAACTTCAAAAGTATTTGGATTGAAGATGGTTTTTACGTTTTTCTAGAAAACATTTCTTTACCTTGTTCACAGTTCAGTGTATTTTCTCTTTTTAACCGTCGTTTTCTGCTCATTGGGGTATCAGCATACGTGTTTAACCTTAAATGACATATATTGTATCCTTGGTATTTACAGCAGACTTAACCTTTACTAAAAGGTGTATTCTTTTTCCAGTTTACTTTGTGCCTGTGCTGTTTTGAGTCACCTTTAAGATTTTGTTTTTCAGTAAATCAACCTTTGATAGTATGAGTATACTTTGTTATGTGGTTTATCAGTTCTTCCATTCTTTAAGCTTCAGCAGATCCTTCAGACTTTTCAACAGCCTCCAAAACCACAGTCTCCGGCCATTGACAATGCTGTGATGGCGCAGGTCCAGGCTATCACAGCTCAGTTAAAGACAGCTCCTGCACAGCCACCTGAACAAAAAGCTGCTTTCCCCCCGCCTGAGCAAAAAACTGCATTTGACAAGGTAGGCTTGCTTCTCTTACGTAACCCAGCCCACCTGAACTGTTTATACCACTCAGTTTGGATATGGAAGTTACTTCTCCAGTTTCTCTCTGGATTGTTCGTTTTGTTCTTTTGTGGTTTAAAGGATTTTCTCCCTTGACAACAGAACATTGATTCTTTTTCCTGGCTGTAAGTGTGTAATATATAATCATTACAAAAATTTTCAGTAAATAGGAAGTAGGAAAGTCAGCAGGAGACCTTTCACCATTATCCCCCATACTTGGAGATAACTACTGTATATTTTTGCTTTATATCTCTTCTGAACTAATTTCCTGTAGATAGGTTTTTCTTTGGTCATAGTATGTATGTGTATTATAATATATAATATATGCATGTTTTAAACACAATATATAAATACATATATACACAGCTTTTAATTTGTTTTGATCTTTTTTTTTTAAGATTTTATTTATTTATTTGACAGAGAGAGAGAGAGATCACAAGTAGACTGAGAGGTAGGCAGAGAGAGAGGAGGAAGCAGGCTCCTTGTTGAGCAGGGAGCCCGATGCGGGCCTCGATCCCAGGACCCTGAGATCATGACCTGAGCCAAAGGCAGAGGCTTTAACCCACTGAGCCACCCAGGCGCCCTTAATTTGTTTTGATCTTAATCCTCTTGTCTCTTGTCATTGTGAAGGTTTGGATTTAGATCTACATTTTTACTGAGTACTTATTAATGAGGAGCATTCCATTACATGTACATGTCACAGTTTAGTCATTCCTCTACTGACAGACATTTAAGTTACCTTTTGCTTTTTGCTCTGAGAACCTAGTTACCATATGTATAACTTGAGGGTTTTATTGGTTACGTGCCTTCCAACTCCTCTGTTGTAGGCATGTTTAAGGAGCAGCAACTAAAAATGTGCTGGATTCGTAGAGCTCAGAGCTTCCTGCAGAAATGTCAACCCAGACCACTCTGTCTTAGCTGTTTTATGTCTTGTCTGTTTATTGGGTTTATGACTATATAAAATTTCATTTTTTTGGTCTCACTGCCAAAAATGCAAAAGTTTGAAAACCCTAGAACTAAGTGAAATATTTTAGCTGAGTCATCTCTAAAATGTTTTATTCTTTCCAGGTTTTAATTTTAAGGTACAATTTTATTGCTGTTAGTCCAAATTAAGAATCCATTTGGTAAATACTAGTTGTCATTATATCTTTGTGATTTATGAACAACTACTGATTAAAAGAAGTTTGGATAAAATTTCAAGTTGAAAAGGAGTACATGCTTATAGGGAAAAAAACACTACAGGAAGTTTTAAAGTAAAAAGGGAAGAAGTTACCTGCATGGAACAGATTTGTATATGTTCTTTCAGAGTTTAGGAAAACTCTCCACATGTGTGTTTTTCTTTAATTTAATATTTTCTTTTGGTAGTTTTATATTTTTGTGTTTTTTATGTTTCTCTCTTCATTCCATCTGGAACCTGTTTTAGAATATGGTTCAAGATAGTTGAATCTTGAACTTTTTGGAAAGAGTCAATTCTCCCTCACTATTTTTGTAATACATTGAATTCTGAATTCTCATTTGTTTCTGTGTCTGTTTATGGACATTTGAACTCTCTTGTGTCCCACTAATATAATTATTTCTGCATCATAACAATTTAAATACTTGCAGCTTCTGTATTACATTCATTTCATTTCCAAGTATTACACACACACACACACACACACACACACACACACGTGAGCAGAGGGAAAGGGGAGAGGGGACAGACTGGTTGATTTTTAAGGAATTGTTTGACACAGTTGGGAGGCTGGCAAATTTGAAATTTGTAGGGCAGAAGTAGGCTGGAAATTAAGGCAAGAGTTAATGTTGTAGTTCTGAGTCTGAATTCTGCCGAGCAAGGTTTCTATATTGCTTTCTTGAGGAGAATTCCTCCTTCAGGAAACCTAAGTTCTTACTTGGCTGAGTGAGTGAGGCTCACCCACATTATGGAGGGTATTTCTTTATTCAAATTCTATTAATTTAAATGTTAATCACATTTTTAAAAGACCTTTACAGGAACATCTAGATGAATATTTGACCAAACAGCTGGGCACCATAACCTAGCCAAATTGATAAAATTAACCATCATACTTTTCAAAATGAACTTTAATATAAATTTCAGAATTTATAGGTTAATTTAAGAAGTACCAAGAGCTTTACGCAGAATCTATTTATTAAAATCCCTTTTTGTACAAGTCTTGTACATTTATTATATCATTTATTCCTAAGATATTTAGTCATTTTTCCTGTTTGTTTCTTTTATCTTTCAAATGCTCGTGATCCTAAACACTTAGTTTTTTAGTTGGTTCTCAGATTTCTGGGTAGCTACTGAATTAGACTTTTCCTCTTCAGTATCTATGCCTATTTTTTTTTCTTACTGTACTGGTGGCTAGGACTTCAAAAAATGTTGAATAACAGTAAGGCTAATGGAGTCCTTTTTGTTGTTAATTTGAATTGTCATTCTCCTAGTCGGAATTGGTTGGTCAAGTGGTTTGGTTGGTCCATGTTTTTCAGATATGTGAAGTTTAGAGAAAGAAATTCTGTGATTTTCCTTTGACTAAAAGGTCTGTTTTAAGCTAGTTGAACAGCTTGACTGGGAACAGTTCTTTTCAGCTGCTTCACAGATCTTCACTTTCCTAAAAAGCAATAAAAATGTCTTTTTGGATCTTAGGTTTTTTGTTTTTTGTTTTTTGTTTTTTTCATTTGACACAGAGAGAGAGATTACAAGTAGGCAGAGAGGCAGGCAGAGAGAGAGGAGAGAGGAGGAAGCAGGCTCCCCGCTGAGCAGAGAGCCCGATGTGGGCCTCGATCCCAGGACCCTGGGATCATGACCTGAGCCGAAGGCAGCGGCTTTAACCCACTGAGCCACCCAGGCGCCCATGGATCTTAGTTTTAATTTTTTAATTTCTTCGAATCATTTTCGAAGCAATAGGTATAAATCTTAAAACTTCGAAGAACATATCTACATGTGAAAAACAGTAAAGACCAGAGGTTTTGTTTTTTGCAGACAATCTAGACCTGAGTTTTAATTTTGACTCACATCATTGACTCTTTCTGGATGCTGAGTCACTTAAATGTTCAGTGTGCATCACTGTAAAAGTGACGGTGGTGCCTAGGCTTTACTGCTTCTCTGACGGTTAGATGATATGCTAATGTGTATAAGACAACAAGGTGTCTGGGTTGTAATTAGATCACTCAGTTACTATAAGAACTTTTTTTTTTAAGATTTTATTTATTTGACAGCACAAATAGGCAGAGCAGCAGGCAGAGGGAGGGGGAGAAGCAGGCTCTCCACTGAGCAGGGAGCCCGACGTATGGGGCTCAATCCCAGGACCCTGGGATCATGACCCGAGGCAAAGGCAGACGCTTAGCCAACAGAGCCACCCAATGTAAATAAAATAGAGTATTTTAGTATTCATAATTTATATAGTTATTTATATGTTATTTATATTATTAATTTATAATAAGAGTATTTTGAAATTTATATTGCTGAAATAACTATAAAATAATCATATAGAAAATAATCAGAAAACACTGCATTTATAATTGGTGAAGAAAAACGAAGTAAAAAAATCTTTTTCAGATGGCATTTGGGTGCCATTGGTTTGTGAACCAAGGTCCTAAGGGGCAAGTAGGAACTTGAGATGGTACATGACAGCGCTGGGATCATTAGATGATAGGAGACATCTGTTGTTTTTATCGTCTTTTGTGTAGTGTAACCCAATCCCAATTTTAAAATGGAATATTGATGTATCTGTTCCAGAAGCTACTGGATAGATTTGATTATGACGATGAGCCAGAAGCTGTGGAAGAATCAAAGAAGGAAGATGCTGCCACCACTACCACTGCTGCACCTGTGGTGGCTGTTGCGCCTCCTGCACCCTCCGCCGCTGTGCCGGCTGCCGCGCCCGCCACTTCCCCTCCGCAGGCTCCCTTGTAAGTTTCTTTCCTTGGCGCCTCGGTAGATAGCGTTGGGAGTCGTTATAAGGCATAAGACAAGTGCAGTTGATTGTTGGCACAGCATGATGATTAGGAAGGGGTGCCAGCCTGCCCAGAGTCCGAAGTCTGCATTATAGCTTGCCTTCCCTAAAACTTACATAGCCTACTCTTCACCGGAAGCCAAACCTGTACACATAGTTTGTGTGTTACATGTATTATTTACTGTGTTCTTCGAATAAAGGAAGCTAGAGGAAAAACAATGTTAAGAAAATCATAAGGAGTAAATAAAATCTTTAAAAAAAAAAAAGAAAATCATAAGGAAGAGAAAATATACAGTACTATTCTGTAGCCTGAAAACTAAGTGGATTCACACAGTTGAAACCCATGTTGTTTGAGGGTCAACTATAAATTTATAACAAAATCTTTTTTCATATAGTCATTGTTTTTTAAAACTATGATATTTTGGGTTTTCTTTTGAATGGGGAGGGGCTCCTATCAGATTTACAGTTAAAAATGGCTTTTATGTTGGGAATAATGCTGAATGTATAAATTAATATAGGCAAGTACATGATTCAATAAGGTGTTAATTATTAATGACTCCTGAACAACATTCTTAATGTCTCTGTAGCATATATGTAGCTTAGAATCTTACGTGTTTTTGAATGGATAAAATGAAGATTGCTCTTTTTTTAGTGGGTTTCCTGGAGATGGCATGCAGCAGCCAGCATATACACAACATCAAAATATGGATCAGTTTCAACCTCGAATGATGACAATACAGCAGGATCCAGTGCACCATCAGGTATACACATTTTTCTTGCTGCTGAGTTCTAATATGTGAAGATCTGTTTATTAGAGCATATGGATTGCACTTCACAGACCACTGTTACTTAGCTGTGTGTTTGGCTAGGTAGTACTGGAGCTGCAATCAAAGCTGTTGAGCATATAATTGAACTTTTGAGGTTTTTTTTTAAAGCTTTAATTAAAACAAGCGTACTAAATATTAAATGCTTATAATATAATAATAGGTATTTTTGTTAAAACCATTTAGAGAGAGATTATAGCTCTGTATTAGGAACCTGGCCTGCTTAATGGTGCAGCTCTTTCCCTTGTGAGGAGCTTTTTTGGGGTAAATGTTTGAGATGCTTTAGAGGGTTTTTATTTTTTTATTTTTTTTTATTCATTTGACACAGAGAGAGAGAGAGATTACAAGTAGGCAGAGAGGCAGTCAGAGAGAGAGGAGAGAGGAGGAACCAGGCTCCCTGCTGAGCAGAGAGCCCTCCCAGGACCCTGGGATCATGACCTGAGCCGAAGGCAGCGGCTTTAACCCACTGAGCCACCCAGGCGCCCTTTAGAGGGTTTTTAGCTCTCAGCATTCAGGAGTATAGTTTGAAATCTGCAGTGAAAGGAACATAGCACTCTGGAAAATTGCAAGAAGTTAGTAGGGATTTGTTTATGGGGTTTATTTTAGCAAATCCTTTATTTAGAGTTTCCTAAACTTGACTGCATAGTTAAATTACAGAGGTAGGGATCTAATGCTAAAGTCAAATCTAAAGAATCTATTTTTTTAGTTGTGCAGATTCTGTTTTATAACCAGCCTTGGGAAATACTACTTCATAACCTTGGTTTGGAAAGGGTTCTGAGAAATACTCTTTTGAGTATGTTCATTTTCTTACTTGTATCATATTTGATCCATTCTATAATTTGCTAATAGGAAATTGATACTCTGCTTTTAATGACCTATTGATGAATAAGCTTGAGAAGTATTTTGTAAGCTTGTTTAAAATAGGAAGAAAACCTGTGGACTTATTTCCAAATCTTTAACAGTTGCTGAAGGTTTATAAATAAATTATAAGGAATATTTCTTTGTGACATTATCAATATACTTTCTTTTTTTAAGGATTTTATTTATTTGAGAGAGCACAAGCAGAGGGGAGGGAGAAAAAGCAGGCTCCCCGCTGTGCAGGAAGCCTGATGTGGGGCTTGATCCCAGAACCCTGGGATCATGACCTGAGTCAAAGGCAGATACCTAACCAACTGAGCCACCCAAGAGCCCCTATAATTGTGCTTTTAATATTGTTGGTATTGGAGTGGCACATGTAGAAATATGTTACGTTGTGTTTTGCTCTCGTTATTATTATGATATTTTAAACCCTAAAAGTAGGGATGTTAGTTGAAAGTAAATTTTTTTTTTTAAAGATTTTATTTATTCATTTGACACAGAGAGAGAGATTACAAGTAGGCAGAGAGGCAGGCAGAGAGGAGAGAGGAGGAAGCAGGCTCCCCGCTGAGCAGAGAGCCCGATGTGGGCCTCAATCCCAGTACCCTGGGATCATGACCTGAGCCAAAGGCAGCGGCTTTAACCCACTGAGCCACCCAGGCGCCCTGAAAGTAAATTTTTAAAAAGTGAACCTATATATCAATGCTATAGCCATTCTCCCTCCCAAAAGACATGCTTGCCTTTGAAGTTGAAGGGAGACAGTTTGCAGTATAGTACCTCTCTGATTTAAGTTTATTCTGTCAGATTGTTCCTCTTATAAATGAAATTATGTCTTCAATATATAAAGTCAGGCCTTTGTATTCATAATTTTAAAAATGAGTTCTAGAATTTTTAACATATACTTGGATATGTAAATTCTTCAGATAAATATTATACTTATGGAAGTTGTTGATCATTGTTGTATGTCACTACACAGTTTTTTCTTGATCAAAATTTCTTGAAGATATTTTAGTTTTATATCAAGTAACTAAGGACCTTCCGAATTATTTTTGGTAGCTATTACTTAAAAACTACTCACATGCTTTCTTTAAAAACAAAAGGTTCCACTTCCTCCTAATGGACAGATGCCAGGATTTGGCCTTCTTCCTACACCTGCATTTCCTCCCATGACTCAGTCTGTGATTCCTCCAACTCCACCCGTGCAGCAGCCTTTCCAAGCTTCTTTTCAGGCACAGAATGAACCACTCACCCAGAAGGCGCACCAGGTAAAACTTTATTCTCAGATCGATTATCTTTATGGTTGCTATGACTTATGTGCAGATCTTTGCCTGTTTGCTTGTTATCTTCATTTTTTTAACGTGAAGACTGTTCATTGGGCACATATTCACCCTTTCTGTGCCTAAAGCTTTTCATCTGGAAAGTGGACATAGTAATAACACCAGTTTCCATAGGATTCTGTGAGGATTGAGATAGAGTCTAGAATGCCTAACCATTGCCTAGTTTACCACTGTAATCAATGGTTTAATAAAATTGTATGCAACTTATATGAATTTCCAGAAGTAGAGAAGTGTTTGTTCTAATCTTGTAAACCATATAAAAATTTTTTTTCTTACTGATGGACAGTCATTATTAAATTTGTAATGTGGTGTCAAGTAACCAGAATAAAACTTTTGAGGCAAAAGATTTGTAACTTAGCATTTTTAGATTTTGTCATCTTGCCTCTATAATTTCCATTTCTCTCATTTAATGATGGGTGGTTTTCTTGTTTTGTTTTTTTATTGATTTTTAAAGGAAATGGAAGTAGAACAACCTTGTATTCAAGAGGTTAAGCGGCACATGTCTGATAACAGAAAGTCAAGATCTAGGTCAGCATCCAGGTAATTGATAGAAAATGTTTTTCCAATCCTGTGTATTTTAGGAGTCAGATTAAAATAAAACAGGATTATTTTTAGATGTGCAGTGTTAATAAAATAACATTTGGTGTATTTCTATGGCTGTATGTGTAGAGTGGGAGCAGAAGTAGTAATTTAAAAAACTAAGGTCAGTCATCTTAACCCATGCTTTTCTCCTTGAGTTGCTCCAGTGCCTCTTGAGTTGCTGCATGCATACATGCATAGAATGATAGGAATTATGTATTCACAGTTCCTTTACAAGTTTATCGGCCAACAAAAGTGGAGAGGTAGTAAGTAATACTATAAACAGATAACATTTGTAGTCACTGCAGAAAAGTTAACTGAAAAGATAGATAACAGTAGTAGCAGTCTCTCGGTGATAACAGCATCTTATACTCCCAAGTACATAATTTAGTATAGTTTCGAGTTATCAAAGATGAGAGACACTTTTATAAACTACCAACCTTATTTATCTCATTTAAAATATGTGCATGCTTTCTAACTTGCAACATATTAAACTTTTTAAAAATGAATTCTCTGCTATTGAATTATTACATATCCAAACATTAAACTACCTAGTTAACATTTTTTCTTTTTCAGATTAATACCCGCTAATATTTTCAGTTCTTTCTCTGTGTTCTATCCATTCTCCCCCTCATGAAAATGTTAGGTCACCAAAAAGAAGGCGATCTCGATCTGGCTCTAGATCTCGAAGGTCCCGTCATCGACGTTCTCGATCTCGGTCCAGAGACAGACGCCGACATTCTCCTAGATCTCGGTCTCAAGAAAGGCGAGATCGAGAAAAAGAAAGAGAACGCCGACAAAAAGGCCTTCCTCAAATCAAAGCAGAAACTGCGAGTGGTAAATTAACCTTTACATTTAGACTTCTTGATTTGTGTGTGTGTGTGTCCTGGGTATAAAATGTTTTATAGCTATTAGCAAAATACTGCTTTATTGTCTCTTGTTTGTGCTTTGGCGTACACCCTTGACTTTGCATTGATGTGTTAAACATAAAGAATAACGTTGACGACATTAGGAGAAGGAAGGGGAAAGTGAAGGGGGCAGGGATCGGAGGAGGAGATGAACCATGAGAGACTATGGACTCCGGGAAACAAACTGAGGGTTTTAGACGGGAGGGGATGGGGGGATGGGTTAGCCCAGTGATGGGTATTAAGGAGGGCACTTATTGCGTGGAGCACTGAGTGTTATACATAAACAATGAATCTTGGAACACTACATGAAAAACTGCTGATGTACTGTATGGTGATTAATGTAACATAATTTAAAAAAATAAACTGGCTGTAAAGCAGGAATAAGGAGTGAACCCAGCTAATAGTGATGAGAAATAAAGTGATAGCATGTCTTGAATTTAATGTATGAAATGGAAGGCAATTAACTTAGCTCTCCTATACATGGAAAGGTTTTAATTTTTTTCCAGATTAACTCTTCTTTAAAGATTTACAGAATATATTAGCTTACATTATTTCCTGAATCTCATCATGTATTTAGAATATGTTTAATAAGGTATGCTACATGTCATGATACAAGTTTGTAGTTACTGTTGATATTTTAATTTATAATACAAGTAGGGCATATGTGGAGCTTCTGATTAGGAGACTTGTTACCTAGGATACAACCTAAGAGAAAAACCATCTGTGACACTCAACAGTCAGAAAGGGACAGCCGTGTTAGTGGACAAAAACAGTGGACTGAATCAAGAAAGTTGGGATCGGGTCTTCTGTTAAGCAACTTGCCAAGGATGGCCTTGGACTAGTTATTCCACCTCTGGCCCCACTTTACATCTGTGCACAAAAGGGCCAGATTTTTTCCACTCTTACGTTGTTCACTATCCTATTCCATTTCTGGAAGTACTACCACAATTTTCTAGAATATTTTTAGATGTATGTGGGATTTGCTACTTTAACCTTATGGTATCATGTGACTTGTGCATCTTTCTATGATGATTTTCTTTATATTATAGAAAAGTACAGTGCTGCTCATTATCAAAATGTGTATATTTTTATGATTGTAATTTTATTTTAAGTTTGTAGTACTACACTCTGGGTGGGACAGTTGGACAAAAGGACTACTCAACAAGATGTTGCCAGTCTCTTAGAAGAGTTCGGTCCAATTGAATCAATTAATGTAAGTGTTTATTAAATTATGTAATGACAGTGGATGGGTGTGATTAATGTCATGATATGAAATTAAGGACTTGAGACCCAAGTTAAAATTTGCCCAACTTTGTAGAGGATATCGCTAGTGTAGGTGTTGAGTCCATGTTTAGCATTCTCTCCATTTAACCACATTTCTTAGAAACCAAGTTTAACTTGAAGCCCTTTTCTACAAAAATCTATATTAACAAAGCTTGGAGAACTGTAAGTTTATTAAAAACTGGCAGCTGAGACCAAACTTGAATTGTCAGTTTATGATACCTTAATCTCAGATTATATAAACTGGCTTGGGTGGGATGGGTAGGAGTCAGGGAGTTGGGGTTGTGGGAATTGGTTATTCAGTATTTATTTTATTTTGTTCTTTGATTTTATTATATTTTATTAAAATGTTTTGGAGCAGATGATTCCTCCCAGAGGTTGTGCCTATATTGTTATGGTTCATAGGCAAGATGCTTATCGTGCCCTGCAGAAACTGAGCCGAGGAAACTATAAAGTGAACCAGAAATCCATAAAGGTACAGTTTTTATACCTTGTAATTCATTTTTTAAAAATTTAACACATAATATTACTTTGCTTTTTAAAAACAAATGTTGGACACTGAAGCATTTCATTTATATCTTTTTATGTCTTTTTAAAGAGCTTATCTCCTAAACATTAACAAAATTTGAAATGTTGGGTTCATGTAGAATTTCGTTTTTTAACAAAAAAATGTAGATAGGTTCATCAAAGTATTTTTAATTTCAAGATTTTTTGGATTTTATACATTTTTAAAAATTTTTTTTAAGTTTTATTTATTTTGAGCACCTGGGCGTCTCAGTCTGAAGAGTCTGCCTTCAGTTCAGGTCCTGCATCAGGCTCTTTCCTTGGTGGGAAGCCTGCTTCTGCTGCCTGCTGCTCCCCCTGCTTGTGTTCTCTCTCTCTCTCCCTCTCTCTCTCTCTCTCTCTCTCTGACAAAATCTTCAACAACAAAAAAAAAAGTTTTATTAAGTAATCTCTACACCCAAGGTGGGGCTTGAACTCAAGACCCTGAGATCAAGATTCACATGCTCTTCCAAATGAGCCAGCCAGGTGCCTCTGGATTTTTCACATTTTTAAAATTTGCCATCTCATTCTTAGAATAAACTATTAAAAATATTCAACAGAGAGAGAAAAGGATACATGGGTATTTGTCCCATAACAGGCCAAAGTCAGCATTTCCTCAGTGTCATAACACTCTATCCTTTGATTGCACTGCAAAAGGATTTTATCTAATGTTGAATAATTCCAAGGTACTCAAGACTTTGGAAAGTGGTCCTTGTGCAGGGAACTTCATTCACCTTTTCCCTGATAAACATTATTTTCCTTTTCTCTAAGTTTTATGTTGGTTAAACCGAGAAGTGAGTGGTTGGAAGAGTGGATAAGGAGGTAATGCCAGTTAAATTTGCACAAAGTAGGAGAAAAGGTTAACCAGTGTCTCGACATCAAATTGAAATACGGGGATAGCAAGGCCACATTGTTCCCCTTTTGCTCCCAAGTCTTGAGTGATTCGAAATTCTAGAAACAGTTAATTCTCAAAACTGACATTCTTCTCCCTCCCTTTCTTTTTATATTTTGACTAATGGTGATATAGATCGCCTGGGCTTTAAACAAAGGAATAAAGGCAGATTATAAGCAGTATTGGGATGTAGAACTGGGTGTTACTTATATTCCGTGGGACAAAGTCAAGCCTGAAGAACTGGAGAGTTTTTGTGAAGGAGGAATGTTGGACAGTGATACACTTAATCCAGGTAAAGCTGTATTTCATTTCTTTTAAAATTCTTCTGGTTTTTTTTTTAATTGTATATATGAAAAATGTTTCTTCACAGTAGGAAGTGATTTTTTAGATTTTTCAAGTACCCTCATTGTGCCATCTCTCCATCGTAAACTGGGGAAACAGTGGTAGATAAGACAGATGTGGTCTTTGCCCTTAATTAGGGCAACTTCTGTTTAGTGGGACTGATTCAAACATAAATGAAATAATACTGATTGTGGGGTTAAATCATTAATTACAGTATAAGTAGATCGTAATAGAATTTTTCACTGTGAAAACCTGATGGATCAAATGAGTCTTAAACTGAACATTACTGGTATTGTGTTTTAATCCAGTGCTTCATAATAATTTCTTTGAAAACATATAAATGTCCAGAGAAGCAGTTGAAAGTAAACATGTAAGACAAGGAGGTGCAGTTACCTGGGCAATGAACATTAAATCCCAAGTTAACAGTAGGATTACAGGGGGGAAATAGCCACAGGTGTGGGCATGACCTGGAGATTGATACATAGCTGACAAGGTGGAGTGCAGAGTCGTATGGCAAAATAGAAGTAAGTGATTAAGGGAGTTTCAAGCAAGCAGAGTTGGTTTGAGAGCCAGAAAGAGGTGAAACTGCTGGGCCGTTTCCATACCTTGACCTTGTTCCCCACAGTGCATGATGCCTTCACTCAAGGGTAGAGCTAGGCTTCTGTTCAGGCAGATAGGTATCAGGGCTCCAGTGTGTGCCAAGCTTTCTGGTCAGGGTAAAAAGAAGTGTGCTTCTCCATCCCGGGATCTTTACTCCAGACAGTACACTATTGTGATTAAGAACATAGGCCCTAGAGCCAAATGCGTGTATGTTGAATCCTGCCTCTGCCACTTATCAATATGTGACCTTGTTTTCCTTAATTTCCAGATTGTTTTCCTCATTTATAAAATGGGAATAATAGCGGGACCTATTTACAGATGGTTATGAGAATTCACTGAATACATATTACTTAGAACTGTGCCTGAGACACAGTTGGCATTCTTTTGTATGTTTGTTACTGTTGTTCATTCGCTTACTTAATATTTATAAGATTGGCATGGGCATTTCTTTAATAATCGTACTGCTGAGTTTTTTATATAATCAGCATTTTAAAAGTAATTTCCAGATTTAAAGCTATAAACTGAAAATGGTCAGCTTGTATTATTAAATTTCTTTAACTCTCATAGATTGGAAAGGAATCCCCAAGAAGCATGAAAATGAAGTTGCTCAAAATGGAGGGGCAGAAACCTCACATACAGAACCAGTATCACCCATACCTAAACCTTTACCAGTGCCTGTCCCTCCTATTCCTGTCCCCGCACCTATAACAGTGCCACCTCCACAGGTAAGAATATTTGGGGCACTATTTAAACTTGTGTCTGAAAGATAAACTTTTCTTCTAAATCTTATTTAGATGTATGTCTAGATTAATGTTCAAAGACATGAATACATAAATGTTCATATTCATATTTTGGTATGTCAGACCTATTATAAACTAACACATTTTTCATAAACATCAACAAAATCAAAGTAAATTCATATTGCCGCATACCTGTCTAGATTATTCAACGTCTTTATGTTTCAGATTTGAGATGCAAATCTAATAGCATTTTATATTCGGTTTCCTCTTGTTTTCCTTTATTGGATCTTCATTCTTTGGAGACTTCACGTTCGAGGGAACTTAAAGTATGTATCTCAGCAAGCAGCTGTTTTGAGGGAGAGTGAGTTTCTTAATTTTCAGATCATGTGGTGCTATCATGAAATTTTTTAATGGATGAGTTATTTAATAAATTGAGTGCCACTTAAAACGAAGGTATAGTCTTAAACATCTGCTGTCTGGTCAGTCAGTGCATTACTTCAGAGGAGAGAATCTGGATTCTAACAGAACATAGTTTGAATCCCAGCTACATTGTTCTCCACAACGTGACTTTGGGCAAGTTACCTAATTTAAGCTTTAATTTCCTATCTATAAATGCGCAAATTCCCTTTCTTGGCTTTGGCTCTGGTGTTCTTTCTAGGTCAGAGTTGTTTTGAGGACTAAATGCCATAATGTATGTTAAATACTCAGCATGTTTCCTGTACCTTTTTCAATTTCTCACATTAAATCTGAATCAGATAAATCTGAACTATCAAAAAACTATCACCTAGTCTTTTTTTTTAATTAACATAAAATGTATTATTTGTTTCAGAGGTACAGATCTGTGATTCATCAGTCTTCAACAATTCACAGTGCTCACCATAGCACATACCCTCCCCAGAGTCCATCACCCAGGACCCCATCCTTGCCCCCTCCCTCCCCTCCAGCAACACTCAGTTTGTTTCCTGAGATTGAGTCTCTTACGGTTTGTCTCCCTCTCTCATTTCATCTTGTCTTCATTTTCCCCTCCCTTTCCTTATGATCCTCTGTCTTGTTTCTCAAATTCCTCATATCAGTGAGATCATATGATAATTGTCTTTCTCTGATTGACTTATTTCACTTAGCGTAATACCCTCTGGTTCCATGCACGTCATTTCAAATGACAAACTTTCGGGGTTTTTGATGGCTGCATAATATTCCTGTGTATGTGTGTGTGCGTGCACCATATTTTCTTTATCCGTTCATCTGTTGATGGACATCTAGGCTCTTTCCATGGTTTGGCTATTGTGGACGTTGCTGCTATAAACATTGGGGTGCATGTGCCCCTTCAGATCAATACATTTGTATCTTTAGGGTAAATACCCAGTAGTGCAATTGCTGCATCATAGGGTAGCTCTATTTTCAACGTTTTGAGGAACTTCCATACTGTTTTCCAGAGTGGCTGGACCAGTTTGTATTCCCACCAACCATATAATAGGGTTCCCCTTTCTCCACATCCTTGCCAGCACCTGNCTTTTTTTTTTTTTTTTTTTTTTTTTTTTTTTTTCCTGTCACGGATCTTACGAATTGGTTTTCCCAGGAAGCAAACAGTGACCTGGGGCTAGTGAGGGGAAAGTTCAGGATGGGTGCCCTTGGGACCATGACTGGAGTGTGGGGGTGGGGGGACGGGGAAGGGAGGGAAGCAGAGTCGGGCAGGCGACAGGAGCGGGGCGGGAGGGGGGAGTTGGCTATGTGCAATAGAGCTGTAATGGAGGCCTCAGCTATCCGCTGCGAAGCTGTCCAGAGCCAGAGCAGGGGGCAGGCCCAGACAGGCCTCCCTCCCCAGGCACCGGACCACCCGGGAAAGCAGCCGTGCGACCGCTCTCTTGGGCTGAGACACTCTGGAAGAGGGTTGATGGACGGGGCCTCCACTGTCAACTCCCCTGGCAGCTCGGGACCAAGTCCTTGGGTTCTGAAGGGTTATCTGAGTGACGCAGCAGGTGTCAACGTTGGGGGAATCTTCACACAACTTCTGAAGACAGCCCCGCCCAGATCCTGGTGGGCCGGCTTTTCCTGTGGGAAGCTTTCTCCTCAGACTCTAGGATTTCCTGCAAAACTAGGAATGAAGTGGACTGCTTGGGGGGCTCATTTAATTCCTGTTTCTCTTGAAGCATCTTGTAAACTTCAGATTCTTTGTCGATGACGAGTCCGCTTGGAGGCTGAGAATGGTCTAAGGCTCTGCCGTTCGTCTCCTGCACGGTGGCTGCTGTTTTGGACTCCACGGCGTTGTTGAAGTTGGTTATGTTTTCAGAGGAATAGAGGCCAGCCGGGTTGTTGTACTGGTTTGTGATGACCCTGGGGGCAGAGCTGGAGGCCGGTGAGGTGGTGAAGGGCATGGCACTCCGGTTGTGGATACTCCCTATGTGCAGGACCTCTTGGGGTTCAGAAGCTAAATTCATCTCGTATGGATGATGCTTCCCTTCCTCAGTCACCAGGGGAGACCAGATTTTTTATTCAGATCTGGTGATTGTGAGAGTCATGTTCTCTGTGCAGCCCTTGATTTTGTTCTGAGCTTCTAAGTGTGTCATGCTGCTGGTATTTTCCCCATCAATGGCTGTGATCACATCCCCAATGTATAAGTTAGCTAGCGCAGCCTTGCTTCCAGGAGTGACCCGGGAAATGGCCAGGGGTTGCTCGAAGTCCTTGCCTCCCACGAGGCGGAAGCCCCACGGTCCTGGACCCTGGAGGACTATCTGCTGGGTGGTCATGGTGAAGCGACCCGTGGGCACAGACGGGGCAGAACGCAGTGCGCTGGGCTCGCCAGTGGCTGTCAGAGCCTGACTTAGCCATTCTGACTGGTGTGAGGTGGTATCTCACTGTGGTTTTGATTTGTATTTCCCAGATGCTGAGTGATGTCGAGCACTTTTTCATGTGTCTTGGGCATTTGGATGTCTTCTTTGCAGAAATGTCTGTTCATGTCTTTTACCTATTTCTTGGTTGGATTATTTGTTCTTTGGGTGTTGAGTTGGATAAGTTCCTTATAGATTTTGAATACTAGCCCTTTATCTGATATGTCATTTACAGATATTTTCTCCCGTTCTTTTGGTTGTCTTTTGTTGACTATTTCCTTTGCTGTGCAGAAGCTTATCTTGATGAAATCCCAGTAGTTCATTTTTGCCCTTGCTGCCCTTGCCTTTGGCGGTGTTTCTAGGAAGAAGCTGTGACCCAGGTCGAAGAGGTTGCTGCCTATGTTTTCCTCAAGGATTTTGATGGATTCCTATCTCACATTGAGGTCTTTCACCGATTTTGAGTCTATTTTTGTGTGTGGTGTAGGGAGATGATCTAGTTTCATTCTTCTGCATGTAGCTGTCCAATTTTCTCGAACACCATTTGTTGAAGAGACTTTTTTCCACTGGATATTCATTCCTGCTTTGTTGAAGATTAGTTGACCATATCGTTGTGGGTCCATTTCTGGAGTTTCTATTCTGTTCCATTGATCTGTGTGTCTGTTTTTGTGCAGTACCATGCCGTCTTGGTGATCACAGCTTTGTAATAGATCTTTAAGTCTGGAATTGTGATGCCCCCAGCTTTGGTTTTCTTTTTCAACATTCCTCTGGCTATTTGGAGTCTTTTCTGGTTCCATACAAATTTTAGGATTATTTGTTCCATTTCTTTGAAAAAAGTTGATGGTATTTTGATAGGGATTGCATTAAATGTATAGATTGCTCTAGGTGGCATAGACATTTTCACAATATTTGTTCTTCCAATCCATGAGCATGGAACATTTTTCCATTTCTTTGTATCTTCCTCAGTTTGTTTCATGAGTACTTTATAGTTTTCTGAGTACAGATTCTTTGCCTCTTTGGTTAGGTTTATTCCTAGGTATCTTATGGTTTTGGGTGCAGTTGTAAATGGGATCGACTCCTTAATTTCTCTTCTTATTGTTGGTGTATAGAAATGCAACTGATTTCTGTGCGTTGATTTTATATCCTGCTGTGTTCCTGACCTTAAGGGGAAGCTCTCAGTTTTTCCCCATTGAGAATGATACTCGCTGTGGGTTTTTCATAGACGGCTTTTATGATACTATGGTACCTTCTATCCCTACACTGTGAAGAGTTTTAATCAAGAAAGGATGCTGTGTACGTTGTCAAATGCTTTTTCTGCATCTGTTGAGAATATTTTATGGTTCTTGTTCTTTCTTTTGTTAATGTATTGTCTCACGTTGATTGATTTGCGGATGTTGAACCAACCATGCAGTGCAGGAATAAATCCCATTTGGTCGTGGTGAATAATCCTTTAATGTACTGTTGGATCCTATTGGCTATTATTTTGGTGAGAATTTTTGCATCCATATTCATCAGGGATATTGGTTTGTAATTCTCCTTTTTGATGGGGTCTTTGGTTTTGGGATCAAGGTAATTCTGGCCTCACAAAATGAGTTTGGAAGTTTTCCTTCCATTTCTATTTTTTGGAACAGTTTCAGGAGAATAGGTATTAATTCTTCTTTAAATGTTTGGTAGAATTCCCCTGGGAAGTCATCTGGCCCTGGGCTCTTGCTTGTTGGGAGATTTTGATTACTGCTTCAGTCTCCTTACTGGTTATGGGTCTGTTCGGGTTTCCTATTTCCTCCTGGTTAAGTTTTGGTAGTTTATGTCTCTAGGAATGCATCCATTTCTTCCAGATTGTCAGATTTGCTGGTGTATAGTTGCTCATAATATGTTCTTATAATTGTGTTTCTTCAGTGTTGGTTGTGATCTCTCTTCTTTCATTCATGATTTTAATTTGGGTCCTTTCTTCTTTTGTTTTTGATAAGTCTGGACAGGGGTTTATCAATCTTACTAATTTTTTCAGAGAACCAGCTTCATTGATCTGTTCTACTGTTGTTTTGGTTTCTATTTCATTGATTTCTGCTCTGGTCTTTATTATTTATCTTCTCCTGCTGGGTTTAGGCTTTACTTGCTATTTTTTCTCCAGCTCCTTTAGGTGTAGGGTTTGTTGTGTATTTGAGACCTTGTTTCTTGAGAAAGATTTGTATTGCTATATACTTTCCTGTTAGGACCACCTTTGCTGCATCCCAAAGATTTTGAACAGTTGTGTTTTTATTTTCATTTGTTTCTATGAGTTTTTTAATTCTTTAATTACCTGGTTAACTCATTCATTCTTTAGTAGGATGCTCTTTAGCCACCATGTATTTGAGTTCTTCTCACTTTTTCTCTTGTGATTGAGTTTTAGTTCCAAAGTATAGTGGTCTGAAAATATGCAGGGAATGATACCAGTCTTTTGGTACTGATTGAGACCTGATTTGTGACCCAGGATGTGATCTACTCTGGAGAATGTTCCATGTGCACTAGAGAAGAATGTGTATTCTGTTGCTTTGGGATGGAATATTCTGCATATATCTGTGAAGTCCATCTGGTCCAGGGTGTCATTTAAAGCCTTTATTTCCTTGTTGATCTTTTGCTTAGGTGATTTGTCCATTTGTCCATTTCAGTGAGGGGGGTGTTAATGTCCCCTGTTATTATTGCATTATTGTTGATGTGTTTCCTTGATTTTGTTGTTAATAGGCTTATATAATTGGCTGATCCTGTGTTAGGGGCGTAGGTATTTAAACTTCTTAGATCTTCTTATTGAATAGACCCTTTAAAGTATGTTATAGTGATTTTTCTCATCTATTATAGTCATTGGTTTAAAATCTAATTTGATATAAGTATTGCCACCCCAGCTTTCTTTTGATGTCCATTAGTATAGTAAACGGTTTTCCACCCCCTCACTTTAAATCTGGAGGTGTCTTTGGGTCTAAAGTGAGTCTCTTACATACAGCATATTGCTGTGTTTTGTTTTATCCACTCTGACACCCTGTTTCTTTTGATTGGGGCATTTAGCCCATTTATATTCAGAGTAACTTGAAAGGTATGAATTTAGTGCCATCGTATTGCCTGTAAGGTGACTGTTACTGTAGATTGTCTCTGTTCCTTTCTGGTCTGTGTTACTTTTAGGCTCTCTCTTTGCTTCGAGGACTGCTTTCAATATTTACTATAGGGCTGGCTGGTTTGGTACTCGCAGATTCTTTTAGTTCTTGTTTGTCCTGGAAGCTTTTTCTCTCTCCTCCTATTTTCAAGTGACAGCCTAGCTGGATATAGTATTTTTCTTGTTTAAGTACTTTGAATATATCATGCCAGTCCTTTCTGGCCTGCCAAGTCTCTGTGGATAGGTCTGCTGCCAATCTAATATTTCTACCATTGTAGGTTACAGACTTCTTGTCCTGAGCTGCTTTCAGGATTTTCTCTTTGTCTCTGAGACTTGTAAGTTTTACTAGTAGATGTCGGGGTGTGAACCTCTTTTTTATTGATTTTGAGGGGGGTTCTCTGTGCCTTCTGGATTCTGATGCCTGTTTCCTTCCCCAGGTTAGGGAACTTCTCCACTATAATTTGTTCCAATATACCTTCTGCCCTTCTCTTTCTTCTTCTGGGATCCCAATTTTTCTAATGTTACTTCATCTTATGTTATCACGTCTCTCTTGAATTCTCCCCTCGTGATCCAGTAGTCATTTATCTCTTTCTCAGCTTCTTTATTCTCCATCATTTGGTCTATCACTAATTCTTTCTTCTGCTTCATTTATCTTAGAAGTTAGAGCCTCCTTTTTTGATTGCACCTCGTTAATAGCCTTTCTGATTTCAACTTGGTAGATTTTAGTTCTTTTATTTCACCAGAAAGGGACTCTCTAGTATCTTCTATGCTTTTTTCAAGCCCAGCTAGTATCTTTGTAATCATCATTCTGAACTCTAGTTCCCACATTTTATTAATGTCTGTGTTCAAGTCCATGGCAGTCAGTACTGCCTTTTGTTCTTTTCTTTTTTCTTTTCTTTTTTTTTGAGGTTTTTCCGGGGGTTTTTTTGTTTTGTTTATTTTGGGTTTTTTTTAAGATTTTATTTATTTATTTGACAGAGAGAGATTACAAGTAGGCAGAGAGCCAGGCAGAGAGAGGAGGAAGCAGGCTCCCCGCTGAGCAGGGAGCCCGATGCGGGCCTCGATCCCAGGACCCTGAGATCATGACCTGAGCCGAAGGCAGAGGCTTTAACCCACTGAGCCACCCAGGCGCCGAAGGTTTTTCCATTTTGTCATTTTTCCAGAGAAGAATAGATGAATGAAAGAACAAAACGTTAAAAGTATAACAGTGACCCCTTGGGCGCCTGGGTGGCTCAGTGGGTTAAGCCTCTGCTTTCGGCTCAGGTCATGATCTCAGCGTCCTGGGATCGAGGCCCGCATCGGGCTCTCT
>LNAC01000045.1:836512-865341 GCA_002007465.1 Ailurus styani | reverse complement strand
AAAAAAAAAAAAAAAAGTATAACAGTGACCCCAGAAAAATATACACTAAACAAATCAGAAGAGTCCCAAAACTGGTGGGAAAGAAAGGAAGGGAAAAAAAGAAAAGAATATGATCAGGCTGGTGAATGGAACAGAGCCACACACTAGATTTTGGGTGTATATTGGTCTGTTAGAAGAAACTGCCTCCCAGAATTTTAAAGAGAAACATATATATACAAAAACAAAGTTAAATATGTACGATGAAGGGATGGAATATGACTATAAAGATGAAAATTAAAAAGGATTTTTAAAAAGGAATTGATAAGTTGGTTGAAAAACAAAACAAAATTAAAAAAAAAAAAAAAAGAATGTGATCAGGCAGGAGACTAGGACAAAGCCATACACTTGATTTAGGGTATATTATGGTCTGTTAGAAGAAACTGTCCCAAAATTTTAAAGAAAGAAAAACTTAATGTTTTACCAAAAATAGCAAAAATATAATACCAAAAATACCAAAAATAAATACAGTGAAGGGATAGAATAGGACTATAAAAATGAAAATTAAAAAAAAAATTTTTTTTTGAAATTGGTAAGATGTTGGTTGAGAAAGGAAAGAAGAAAAATTCAAAAAAAGAATAAAATTTTAAAAATTACCTTTGAAAGACTAAAGAATCATGGGGGAAAAAAGCTGTGAATTCTATGTGCTATATTCCCTTAGCACTGGATTTTGTGGTTTTCATTGATCAATAAACTTGGTCTTGGCTGGATAGTCTTGCTGATCTTCTGTGGGAGGGGCCTGTTGCCTCAGTTCTCAAGTGTCTTTGCCCGAGGCAGAATTGCACTGCCTTTGCCAGGGGTCAGGCTAAGTAATCTGCTCCTGTTTGCTCTCAGTAGCTTTTGTTCCCTGAAAGCTTTCCATACAGGTTTGGAGGATGAGAATGAAAATAGTGGCCTTCCAGTCCCTGGCCCCAGAGGAACCGAGGGCTTGGGGCCCCACTCCTTTCACCTGGCCTGTGATGGAGCATTTCTATCTCTGGCACACAACCCCATTTAGAGTTTCATAAAGCCAGCATATTCCTGCAGTGTGCTCCTGTGCCACTCCTCCTGGGGGAAGAAGGGGAGTCTCCTCAGATCTGCCACTGCTCAAAGAGCAGTGGCCTGACTGTTCATCAGATCACAGTTTATGGCAACCCCGAGCTGAGATCCCCCTCCTTGGCTCTGGCTTCCCCACTTTGATACTTAGGAGTTCTGCCGCACCTAGGCACCCCTAGTCTTTCTGCGACCCTGAGGATCCTGAGACCACACTGTCCTAGCGAGGGTTTCAAACTCCCCCACACACACACACACACACCCCACTTAGCCACTGGAGTGACATCCCTCAGCAGAGCAGACTTCTAAAAGTTCTGATTTTGTGCTCCACTGTTCTATCACTTGCTGGTAGCCAGCTGATGGAGGCTCCCTCCCCCTGCTCCCCACGGTCTGTCTTCCCAAATACTGCCTTGGATTCACTTCTCCACACGTCTTGCCTTCCAGAAAGTGGTTTCTTTCCTGTTCATAGAATTGCTGCTATTTTCTTCGATCTCGTGTTGAGTTTGTAGGTGTTGAGAATGGTTCGATAACTAGCTGAATTCCCGGGACCATATGAAATTTAGATCTCCTCCTCCTCCACCATCTTGCTCCTCCTTCCAAGTTACCTAGCCTTTTGATTTTCCCTCCCTAAGGAGAAAATTACATGCTTTGATACATACTTAGCTGTGATATTTTATACATGGATTTCCTAAATTAGCTGATTTTTTGGACATGCCCATTCAGCAGAGGTTCTAAATAAGATTCAGTGTATATTGCCACTCATTTAAAGAAACCTGATTGATCATACTTTTTTTTTAATAGCTAACATTCGTTGGGTGTTTTATAAAGTGACAAGCACTAGCACTTAAACATGTATTACCTCTTTAATCCCCATAACTATGTGAGGTTGGCACTTTTTCATTTTACAGGTAAGTAAACTGAGGTCTAGAGATTGTAAACAGCTTACTCAGGGTCACAGAGCTAGTTAGAAGGGGAGAGGGGACAGGCAGTGTGACTCCAGAACCTGGGATCTTAAACCCTTTAAATTGCCAGGTATCTTTTCTTAGAGTTGTATTTTCATGCTTACCTATTGATGCAATATTTTTTAACATGTCATAATTCTGTCAGCACACCAGTAGATACTCGTGAGATAAAATATGAATTTACTATCATAGAGTAGTGGACAAAAATTTGAATTTCATCATTTATAGTAGGTACTAATTACCACCTGTTATTAGATACATTTGTTCACACGAGAAGCACAAGTTTAGAAATAGCTTTTTCAACAAGATCTTTTCTTCATCTCTACTTACCGTATGGATGGGAAACTGGCTGGACATGTGGCTTCATTCTTCTTTCTTTGTTTTTAGGTCCCACCACATCAGCCGGGTCCTCCTGTAGTTGGTGCTCTCCAGCCACCCACTTTCACGCCTCCCTTGGGCATTCCCCCTCCGGGTTTTGGTCCTGGTGTTCCTCCTCCACCTCCTCCTCCACCATTTTTGCGCCCAGGATTTAATCCGATGCATTTACCACCAGGTACACTGAGTTGTTTAAGAAGATATTCTTTTTAGAGTCCTTTTTAAATAAGGTGACACAACATAAGTTGGCATTATTTTTCTTATTCTAGGTTTTCTTCCTCCTGGACCCCCACCTCCTATAACTCCACCAGTATCCATTCCTCCTCCTCACACTCCACCAATAAGCATCCCAAACTGTAAGCATGTTTTTCTTTTGTGTTCACTCGTCCTCTTGGAGTTGGGAGTAGGAGGGAGAATGGACCAGTAATAGGGTCTGTAGTATGGCAAAAAAATGTTGACTGGGGAGATAATTATTCAGCTTCACATGTTGATGTAATTATATTCCTTAGCTACTATCGCTGGTATAAATGAAGACACTACAAAAGACTTATCTATTGGAAATCCCATTCCAACAGTGGTGTCTGGGGCTAGAGGAAACGCCGAGTCTGGTGACAGTGTGAAAATGTATGGCTCTGCTGTGCCACCTGCTGCACCCACGAATCTGCCCACCCCTCCTGTAACCCAGCCTGTTTCACTTCTTGGTAAGTTAATTTTTTTATCATTAGTTTTTTTTTCCCCACCCAAATTAGGTGTTTTTCTTTCTTTTTTTATTTTTTAAACAATGCTTATTTTGGTAAAATGTTTTCTGAGACTGATATTTTTCTTTGAGGAAGATTTTCCTCTTAAATATGTGTACTTGGTCTTTACCAGGAGTAGCCCAGGAGACAAACCTCAAAAATGAAATCATGTTTGTTGTCCTGAATAAAAGTGTGGATTTGTACATCTTAATTTGGTGTAGGAAAGTGATTAATCTCTGTGAGAAGGAATTGTTACAAAGTCCATGACTGATATAACCCCAGATGTCCAGCTTTATAAGAGAGCATTTCTTTGACGACCTAGATTTTTTTCCTGTCCGGACCAATTTTTATAAAATCCTGGGCTGTGGTAACCTTCTCTGTTGGCTATCAAAGAAATTATCTTTGATACATTGTAATAAAATAGCTTTATTGTCTGAGTGACAGTCTGGGGCAGTGTTTTCTCACCCCTCAGTTCTCTCTTGCTAGTTTATCTGTTGTACTTTTTACCCACAATTTTACTACTACAATCAAGGGAAGTATGATTTAGATTGTTTACATCTTTAAGAGGCTTTATCCTTGCTTGCTTGAATTATAAATGATTATTTCATATACTTGTTATGGTAGCCATCTTTTAAATTAATGAATTGTTGTATTTTGAAGTGGTTTTGCCAAGTATCATTTAACACTCGATTCTCCTAATGGGTAGTTAATTCATCCTTAGTATTATAATGTAGTCCTGTAAGCCCATTGTGTTTTTCAGAGGTATATGTATGTGCACATACGTGATTTCATAATCTTAGATTTTTTTTAAGGAGAGAGCACCTTAGTTGCCTCTGAAATGTAGGACTGTGGAACATTAGTTTGTGATGCAGGACTTTTACTTTTCACCTACACCTTTCAGTGCTGTTGGAAATTTTTACTTTGTGCATATACTACATTTATAATAAAAATCAATTTGTTTTCAAATGGCATGCTGTCTTCTGCCCTCTCTAAGACTGAGCTTAGTCTGATAATAAACTTGATTTTTATTTCCTTTAGTACACAGACTGGGTAATGGTAAAAGAGCATTTAGGATTAAAATTTGTCACCAGTAATGTAGCAGTAGTCATCATAACGATGGGAAATAGTTTGTTTAATGAGGAAGTTGCTTAAGAGGTCTACACCATAATGAAAGTCATGTAGTAGAAGGAACATTGTTCTACGGGCCAGGAAACCTTAAAATCTTTGGATCTCAGTTTTATTATGCATTTTATTTTTCATATTTGTAATAAGATGGTTGCATAAAAATCACAGAATCTGAGTCGAGTAGTGTTTTCTGACCAGCCCCTTCTTCCACCTCACACTGACACCCCTTGATTGTGAATTCTCTTTGTAATGCAATTTCCTAGTCTAGCATCCATGGATATTAGGCCACCTGAGACTATTTACAAAGTGGCTTGCATTTGTACTTTTTTCTGGTGTTAGTAAATCGACTAAATGAAAGCTTTCTTCATCCCCAAGAGTTTAATAACCACTAATTTCAAACAACCTTGAAGACTTAAGTAGATGCCTATGATTTAACATGTAGGTCTTGAGACTCCGCCCTTTTTTTCTTATCACTACTGAGGTGCATAATTTAAGCTGCATCCAACGTGTGAAACAAAGCACAGGTTGGTGGGCCTGAAAAACAAATTTAGTAAGTTAGGCACTGCTAGAAAAATAATTGCATTTCTTAGCATTTATCATTGCTTGACATAACACTTTGTATGTCTTTTCTTCCCTCTCCTTCCCAAATACATACTAGAATAGAAACTCCATGAGAGAGGGACATTTGTTACTTGAGGATGTGGATAAATGGCTGGTTTTCAGTGTAGGGCTGTTTATACTTTACCTCTGATGATGATCTTTGTAACTTCAAAACAAAATTTAGAATTTGAAGGCTGTTCCAAATCTACAAAGATCAAAATGTGACATAAAATGAAAATGAAAACTGTTTTGTTAAAATAAGTACTTTTAACTGAAATGCAGTAGTTTAGTTCCAGTCACGAGAAAGAAAGCCTCTCATGGTCCTTCAATTAGAAATCTTGAAAAGAATATCCTATAAATTTGGCCTTTAAGAGAAAGGTCAAATGTGCAAATAAAGGAGAATTTATCCAAAAGAGGAATCATGGTTCCATCATTCTGATAAAGAAATGCAGTAATCACATGTAATACTGTAGCACTCAAGGACTGCTAATTAGGTTGGGATATTGTTGATGTTGACCAAGTAATAGAATATTAGAACTGAGATCCTTTCAACTTTCTTCTTGGTGCTCTAATGTTTTCTCTTATGATAATAAAAAGAAATGCTATGCTGTACGAGGAAATTTTAAGCCTAGAAGGTGATATGAAACTCCAGTTTCTTCATCTGTTTTTTAAAAAAAGGAATAAAAATGACACACCAGATGTTGTGGTGATTCAATGGGCTTATGTATATAAAACGACTGACATGTGGAGCCTGCCACAGGGTAGGCCGTCTATGATTGGTGGGTGCTTATTATAGGTAAGGAGTGTCCTAGGAGGTATTTAGAATACCTAGACAAGGTCTATACTTTGTAATTCTAAAATTATATTACTTTAGCTATAATACGTTTTAAACTGTTGGCAAAGTAAGCAAGCTTTTTAGAAAAAAAATTTATCTTGACATAGTTGCCTCAGATACTTTCATGGTATTGGACTGGGTCATAAGTTCACACATTTTCAAGTTCCATCACTTGGCCTACTGAGGAAAAATATTAGTCATAGTGGTATTTCATTGAAATAGCATAATATGATATTTGTATTCTCATTAATGATACTCAGGTAATTTTCTTACAAGGGAAGCTGAACCTATCCTTGGGACTTAACTGAGTTCTTGGATCTTAATTTCTGAAACATGGCAATAATATTTTTAAAGTAGCAGGGGCCAAAACAAACTGTTCATCACATCTCCCAAATTCAGTAGTAAGGCCTGGTAATATGGAGAGGAGGCAATGCAGTGCTGCAAGGATTGGCTTAAAGAATTTTCTGAATGATCAAATGTAAGTGTGGGTGTTAGGTAGTGGTACCTACCTGTTTCTGGAGTTGGGCTGAGGTAGCCCACACTACCAAATTTGTAGAGAACTAAACTTCCATCTTATAGAAAATCCTGATTATTTTAGTGACAATCTGAAAATAAGTTCTATGATGCACAATAATTCATTATCACTTAATTTTGAAGAAATCCATTCTTCGCACCTCAGACTCCAAAGTAGCTAGTTAGGACAGTGGTGGTTTCATAAAAGCTATTGGTAAGAGTTGTTGATCATTTAGGAGAGAAGGAATATTAATGATAATAGCAATTCAGTTTATTTTCTTTACTGTATTAAGTGTATGTGTTTACTTTTTCAAAAATTTGTGTAACATGTATCTTTAATATGTATAGCATATTTTTATTAAAAAGTTCATTGTAAATGTGAAATTTGGGTTACTTTGGTGTTGCAGACAATAAAAAAAAATACACAAAAAAATGTTTGTTTGTGTTACATATCTCTACTGTGTTACCAGTATATACAAAATATCTTTTCAAGGAAAAATTATGCTAACTTGGACTCTTTCCTTTTGTGGAAAATTAAAGCTTTTCTCTTGTCAGATACATTTATTTTCATTAATTGCTTAACAACTAGGCCACCCAGGCGCCCCTTTATATTTTCATTAATTGCTAATATGCAAATTCTCCCTAGTTTTGTCACACTGCTATAAATGATGGTGAAATTTATAAGTAAGAATTGGGTATTTCTAAGATTGCTTCCTACTTACTGATAATTTTGGTTACCAAAGATCTAAAGCAGAAGTCACAGATTGGTGGCCTCCAGGGTGAATTGCTAGACAGTGGTGTGGTGCCCTTCATACTTGGTTTTTACACATCCTGCAGGAACTCAGTAAGTATTTGAGTTTATGTTCTCAAGTTTGGACACTTCAAGAAATTAAGTATAGAGACTTGGTTTGTGAATTTTTATATACTTAAATGAGTATGTTTGCTTTCATGCAATAGTTAGGATCCTTAAAACCTGCCGAGACGATGAATAGTTTTACCATCACATACAGTGATTACTTCAAAATTAATACTTGATTTGTGATTATTTCACTTAGCTTGGATTTCTCTGCCCAGAATTTTAATTATTTTTATAGTTAGTAATTTTTAACATTTAATTAGAGCATTAGAGCACCAATCTAGTGTGAATAACATTCAAAGAAAACTGAAGAAAATTCCAGAAAGTAGTATTTTTATGATATTTAATTTTTAATACAACTTTTATGTTTTAATATATTTTTCTTACTGTGAACTTTGCTATAATGTTTGGTTATTTTAAATTAAAAGCTGGAGGGATCTTTGAGGTGTTTGATTTGGTACTCCAAAAAAAGCCTGTTGACTTTATCCTATAAAGTGTTCCCTTTGAAAGCTTTAAAATAACCGAATTGGTACTCTAAATATTATATTGGCATTTCACTAGTGTTACATAATAGAAATGGTTCGCACATACTCATCACAGGACCTTCAATTTAGTATATAACATTGTTCAGTGGATACAGTAGATATTTAATAGCAGTTAATCCACAACAAATACTTGCCTTGGATATGAGTTGATGCGTGAATACACTATATTTTTCTCAGTAGGTGAAGTACTTAAATGAAACACACAGGGAAGGTCTTGTACAAATTTGAAAGCTGTTAATCACATTGTCTCCATGTCCCTCTGTGCTTCCTAGGCTGTAGAACTCCAGCCTAAAGGGTCTCTCTTAAATTTACATCTTTCGGGCATATATCACTTTGGGCTTGAGGAAGGTGGGAGGGACAGACACTCTGGGCTTTAAATTGATTTTGGTAGACAGTGATGTTGCTGTGAAGAATTTCAGGTAAGATTTTTTTCCAGCTAACATTGAAAGTAAAATACCCTAGGGAAATCTAACTCAGTGATAGGTTAGTTGTTTATGCCACACTTGTTGACTCTAATAGTGCAACTCTTAACTCCAAGTCAGAGCTCTTGTGCTTTGCCAGTTATACTAAAATAGCAATTTGTGTGCAAATTCTAAAAAGCGACTATAAATGAACTCTAGGAAATTGACCAGAGCCTGTTGTACATTATTTTGCAAAAAGCTGAGGAGTCACTCATTTTTAAATAATCTTTGTCTGATTTCTCTTCATTTGAAATTCTGGTTTTCATTTATTGGATTTTATCAAAACATAATGTACCCCGGTACTAAAAATAGATCCACCTCTCAGTATACCTGCATTATGTATTATTGAAAACTCAGATTTCTCTTAAAGATCTTTCGTTAACATTCTAGGCACGATTTGTTTTTGGTATAATCTTAATGTGTAATACTGTCTAAAATGTGCTTTCTCACTCTTTGAAAACTAGCTCCTTACTCTTGTTCTTCCCAGCTCCCAACATGGTACCTGCTACAAGAATTGCCTGGGAGTCTTTTCAAAATCATTACGCTTTAAATGTTACTAAATGGGAAATCTAGGCGAAAGAAAAGACGTGTGGATTGTATTAGTATTTCCATTTTCTGAAGGTCTGGAATGAAAAAAAAACATTTAGTGATTTTTAAAAATTACATAAATATATGCGCATGTCCAGGGATTTTAGGGTATTGGTGGGAGAAATAAGAGTGGTTGATAAATTTTTTTCCTTGTGTGGGAAACTTTCACTCGAGGTTCATGCAAATGCCACAGTGACATTTTATTGGGATCAGATCAAAAAAGGTGGAACTGCAACTAGGAACAGAAAAGGAGGTTGTGAAAGAAAATTGCAGTCTTTCTCAAAATAAATTTCAGACCTTTGTAGGTTAACAGTGGAAAGACACTCCGTGCCCTGGGGGAGAAACCTGGATTAATAGCTTCTGCTCTTGCACCCTGAGAGAGATTTTCTCCTTGATGAATTTAGTTATCACAACTCTGCCACCACCATTCATTCGTACATTCAACATGTATTTATTCAGTACTTACTGTGTGCCAGGCACTCTTCTGGGTACTAGAGATACCTGAATGAACAAAACAGAACCCTGTCTTTGTAGAACTTATATTCTAGTAGAGACTTAGATAATAAACTAATAATTTCACATGGAGATAATCCTATGAAGATGAAGCAGAGAACATTTAGGAATTGAAGGAGTATCACATGGGATGTGCTCTTTTAAACAGGACAGCTCAGGAGGTCATCTAAGGAGGTAATAATGCAGAGATGCTGGGGAAGAGCCATAGAAATAGAGAAAAGACATTTCAGGGAGAAGACCAAAAGGAGACCAGGACTGAGAATGAATGTGGCATTTTTAAGGGACCACAGTGAGCTAGTGTGGCTGGAGCAGGGTGAACAAAGAAAAGAGTGGCAGGCTATCAGTTTAGAGGAGGTTGTCAAGTGCCTGGTTGTGTGTGCAATGGGGAATTGCACTGTTCTATTCTAATGTGTATTTTTAAAAAGATGACAGCTATTATATAGAAAGCAGACTATAGGAGTTGGTAAGAGTGGGAAGAAGACACTAGTTTAGATGCTGTTGTAGTTGATGAGATGCAGGCTAACCACTTGCATTTGGAGTGGTACAGTGGAGGAAATGGTTGGACATTGAATTTATTTTGAAGATAGGGCCCTCCCTGTTGCCTTATTAAATATGGGATATGAGGGAAGGGAGTCAAGAATGAGTATTTGACCTGAGCAGTCAATAGAGTGTAATTGCCATTCCTGAGATGGGCAACTGTCAAGGAGGAGTGGGTTTGCAGAGAGGATATCAAGATAAAATGTTGGGTATTTTAACTTTGAAATTTAGGTGCAAGATGGTAAGTAAACAACTTGGTGAATAATGTCTAGAGATGTAATTTCGGCTGTCATCTGCTAACACATCAGCAAAGCCACCGGAGCCCATGAGAGTACTTAAGGAGGGAATGTAGAGACATAGAGGGATGAGTCCAACTTCAACACCTAGCACTAGAAAATACAATACTGAGAACTAAGGCAGACATAGTTCCATATGCCAGGAACTCTTCTAAAGAGTTTGTATCAGTCATTTGAGCCTTACAGTCCTAAGAGGTAGGTACAGTTACCCCATGTTACAGATAAGGAGGCTGAACCATAAAGAGAGGAAGTAGCCTGGCCAAGTCAACAGCTACAAGTGCTGGGTCCAGAATTGAAGCTAGCATTGCTCCAACACCTGTGGTTTTAACCGCTGTTCTCTAGTGTTGTATTCAGCAGAGGTTACTGGAAGGTACATCCAGGAGGCAAAGTAGAGGGGGTATTCTGGAAGCCAACTAGAGTTCCTAGGAAGGCCGCGGGGGATCAACTATCAGTTGTGGTGATGGGTCAAGGAAGGACACTGAAGCTTGCTGCCTGGATTTAGCAAAATGAAGGCCCCTGGATAAACTTAGAAATGTGGTTTCCTTGGAATGATGGATACAAAAAGCTCAGTTACATAGGGTCAGGAGAGAATGAGAGCTGAAGGAATGGGTACAGTGATTTGGGACACCACTGAGGATATTTGTTATATAGAGGAACAGTGAAATGGGGTCATAGTTGAAAGGAGATGCAATTAAAGGGGTTTTTTGTTTTGGTTTGTTTTTTTTCTAAGAGATGGATGAAACTAAAACATCTTTATTGGAAAATCAGCAGAGGGGAAGTTTTTGGTGCAAGAAAAAAAGGTGTTTGCTGAGGGCATACATGGGTTGAGGGTTTGAATAAAGAGCTTAGCCTTTGAGCATAATGTTCTTAGAATGAGTAATATGGATACAGGTAATGGTAGATGTGGTAGGTAGGTAATGAAAAAGTCTTCTTCCAATGGCTTTTATTTTTTTCATGATAAACCCATATATATTATATATAATATAATTATATATATATATTATCATGGAAACCATATAAACCATATAATGGAATAGTACTTGGTAATTTTTAAAAAATGAAACCCTTAAACATGCTACAAGATGGGTGAATCTTGGGCGCCTGGGTGGCTCAGTGGGTTAAAGCCGCTGCCTTCGGCTCAGGTCATGATCCCAGGGTCCTGGGATCGAGGCCCATATCGGGCTCTCTGCTCGGCGGGGAGCCTGCTTCCTCCTCTCTCTCTGCCTGCCTCTCTGCCTACTTGTAATCTCTCTCTCTGTGTCAAATGAATAAAAAAAAATCTTTAAAAAAAAAAAAAAAAAAAGATGGGTGAATCTTGAAAAACTAGACTAAGTGAAAGAAGCCAGTCACAGAGGATCACATATTGAATGATTCCATTTATATAAAATGTTCAGAATAGGCAAATCTAGAGACAGAAACCAGAGTATGTGGTTGCCTAGGGCCGGTGTGGGGTGAGGGGGCAGTTGCCCAGAAATGGGGGTGATAAGAGTTTGGGTTTTTTGAGGTAATGAAAATATCCTAAAGTTAATTGTGACGGTTTTCCAGCTCTGAATATACTAAAGACCATTGAATTATACACTTTTATGTGAGTGAATTATAAACAATGTGAATTTTATCTCACTGAATTTGTTATAAAACAAACCTAATAGGCAGAATTAAGGAGAAATAGGAACAGGTGAATTAGATATCTAGGGAAATGAGAATGTGAACAGACTAGGAAAATGAGGACCACTAACCAATTAAGGAAGCACTTGTAAACTTAAAATGAGACCAGTTGACATGTTGGGGTGACCCCCCAGCCTTGTCTGTGTACAGATTAGGTAGAGGAGTTACATTCAAAACCATCGAGGTTATTCCAGGCCAACTGTGGTGAGGGGGAACCGTGGACTCTGAGGCAGGTAAGGAGGGAAAAGTAAAGACAGTGAAGAGCACTGGAGACCTGACCCTCTTGAGATGAAAAATTATTCTCAGAAGGGGGTTGGAGAGTGGGGTGCTTGCGAGTGAGATTTGGAAGTAATTACAGGTATTTGTAACAAAAGGTCCAAGACTTGAAAGAAGCAGTGGTTTTGGTAGGATGGAAGACAAGATTGTTGGCAGAGGTAGAACTGCCTTGCCTTTTTAGATGTTTCCCTCTCATGCTTTTCCTCCCTTCCCTTTTCACCTAGCAAGTCCTTGCTTTCCTTAAAAGATCCCCATTAAATTTTTAAATGCTCTTTAAAAGCATCCCGCTAACTTATGCATATGGGTCACTCCTGCAGTGCTCAGTGCAGACCGTTAGTAATTTATATGTGTCTCCCTGTCCTCCCTGCCCCCCCCCCCACAGGCCTTAGCAGAAGGCTACCTGTTGGGCAGAAAGACGCTGTTTGTGTCCCTTACTTATGTTCACCTGACATTTCAAGGTACACATTGAACTCCAGCCATGACACCAACTTCCCCTTCCTCGCTGCCCCTTTTAACACCTATTAGCCTTTTAATGCCTATTCTTTATGTCACATAATTCTGGACAGGTTTGCTTTGGATAGTAGTGGAACCTCCCCTTTAATCTTGACTTTTTAAAAGTGTGAAATGTCTGGTTTTTGACTCATCGTTGGAATATTCACAGTTAAGTCTTGTTATTTTGAGTTAAACTCCAGTGTATTTCTTACACTTCTCAAATTTGAATACAGACGTTTGGGGCTGTCCCTCTTCCTGCATTAAAATTTGCTGTATTAAAATTTCGGAGACTTTAAGGTATTGTTTCCTCGGGTCTGAACTCTTCCCTTTTCTCACCTGAACAGTAGCTGACACTGGGACTTCTCTTACAAGCTCTAGGTATGCGTACCAGTTTCTTCTGCACATTTCCACCAGATCTAACCCAGTCTCCTCTAGCTCACTAGGAATTTGTCCTCTCTTTCCCCAAAAATAGTTTCTCTTTCCAAATTCCTGCACTGCGTTGATGCTTCCATCTATTCATTCAGAGCAGAGAGCCGTGCACCTCATCTCTGTACCCTCTGTCTCCGTTTAGTCTATTTCTGTCCCCTGGATTCTGGGGGTAAGAGTCCACCTGCTCTCCACTGTCTTTCCCCTCCTGGCTTTCCTGTACACTGCTTGCTAAAAAGCTCTTTTCAAAAACGAACACAGGATCATCCCTGCAAATCCCTTGTTCATCACCCCATCACTTGAAGTCAAAGTCCAGCTTTGCTCTTGTGGCATATCACACCTCTGAATTGCCCTCACCAGCCTGCCCAGCCTCATGAACCGATTTCAGTTTAGTTGATAGTAGTTTGTATTCACACAGATTCTTTCTTGCTGCTTCAATAATAAACCTTGTCTTGTGTATTTGTCTCCTCTCTCGTCAGAAGATACTGTGTCGCAGTTCTCTTGACCGGTGATGTCCTTCCTTCCTTCCTTTTGAAACTGCATTCAGGCACCCTAAGCCTCACACTTAGATTCATACACACAAGCTTCATCAGGTCAACCTTTGCCACCATACTAGCTTATGCCATCTCTTCCAGCACTTGGCATGTTTCTTTCTACTTAGGCTATATCCTGTTGGAAGGAAAGGACAATGTTTTATTTATCTGTATCTCTAGCACGTGAAATGAGTTTAATGTAAAGCTCAGGTGTTCGATATATGTGAGTTAATTTTTTTTAACCTGTAACTAGAAAACTTGTCGGTGGCATTGCATGTCATACTTCCACATCAAGTGAATAATTGCTTTGAATGCCCTTTAGGTGAGAGTAACTCACTATATAGTCCATTGATGTATGTATAATGTCAGCTTTCTTTTTTTTTTTTAAAGAGAATTTTTTATTTTTTTAAAGATTTTATTTATTTATTTGACACAGAGAGAGAGAGATTACAAGTAGGCAGAGAGGTAGGCAGAGAGACAGGGAGAGGAGGAAGCAGGCTCCCTGCTGAGCAGAGAGCCCGATGCGGGCCTCAATCCCAGGATGCTGAGATCATGACCTGAGCCGAAAGCAGAGGCTTTAACCCACTGAGCCACCCAGGCGCCCTAATGTCAGCTTTCTTAATTAAAAATGAAATTCAGCATGCCTATCAAGGGCATATGCCACCTGGTATATTTTTAGTTAAATACAACTTTCATTATAAAAGCAACACTTGTTGGCTGCAAAAAAACAATAATAATCCGTATTTATTGGGTGACACCGATTAAGTGAAATATCACTTCTTTGGCCTGAAAGTCAACATTTAGGACTATAGGGATATTCTGTCAGGGGAATCTAAATGTTGGTCCATGAAGGATTAAATGGAAATCTATTAATTTACCAATGAGAGAAGGGATTTGAGCTTGTAGTATTTTAGGCAAATACAGATATCCACACATACAGAATCAATGAATTAGGCAGTATTTTTGCTTTCTAAAAAATACGTTGTAGATAGTTTAAATATATGATTACTATAAATGTTAACCCTATTAAATCAATCTTTGTGTACTCTCAAATGCATTTTTAAAAGGACTTAAGGGATGTGTTCCTAGGGACAGGTTTATCTTTTTAAAGAGTATCATTGCCAATTTATCTGTTTTGTACAAGGCTGAGGTGGCCTTGCATCCTTTGGCCACTGTCAGATTGATAGTTAAGGAAGCCAGTCTTGGGTAAATCAGGAAATAGGACCTTTCCAATGTCCTGCAGGAGTCACTGTTTCCTCTTAAAGATTTATCTGAACTTAATTCTTTTGTTATAATAAGATGCTTTGAACCTCTTTCCCATTTTTCTAGTGATATTTAAAAATTTGGCATTGGCCTCTTGAGCTTATAGATAAGTACTCAAATGTGTCACACTGAACTCTAACAGTAAAACAGTGGTCATTTTAAAGGCTGGTGGGAAAGTAAAGCTCAGTTTGAGGGTATCCGTGTGTGGTATCTCTTAAAAGGGCAGTAACTTGGGTACATACATTTTATGTTTGAGTTATGGAGCACAAATGTTGGAACTAATTTCTTTTAAAAGTGAGAAAAAGGACGCATCTTATGTGCTTTGTTGCCCTGCTGTATGGTATACACTCGGTGTTTACTAAGTGTTAGAAATAATGCTTGCCATTGTGAATTCATTTAGATCTGAAATGTGGATTAGGTTCTGTTTATGTTCACTGGGATTTTCAAGGCGAGTCTGAAGAGTGTATAGTACGGAGACAAGGTCTTTGCCTCATTCATCTATTTCATAAATTCTAGCCTTTTACTGTGGTATTTAGCATATTTAACCTTTAGACCTGACATGTGGAAGCTCAGTGGATTCACATTTTTCCCAACTGCCGAAGTGCTTGACTTTAAATTGTGTTGGGTATTGGGGGACCACAAGAGGTTAATAAGGTCTGAGTCAGAAATGAAAAATGCATTCATTTTAGTGAAGTCAGATATTTAATGTTAGGACATTTATCACCTGAAATATAATTTCAGCATATATAACTATAGACAAGGCTCTGAGCTTACTCTTAAATATTTTATCCATTTAATCTCAACAAGAGGCAAGTATTACTCTCATTTCTGAGGCACATGCCCAAGGTCATTCCTAAGTGAGATTGCATTTCACCAAACATACTTCTTTTTAAGCATGTGAAAGAAGGTGTTGTGTGTAACTAAATACCAAAGGTGGTGTGTCTTCATGTTAAAGGTTATAAACTGCTGTATATATATTTCCAGGTCTACTCTGTTTAGTCCTTAAGTCTGAGAAAATGGTATTGGACCACCACATGCTGTGAGGAGCAGAATGAAGTTAGAAACTTGTTCATGTTTAGGATTGCTTATACAAAAATTTTAGGAAAAGGAGTAGGACTTGTTAAAAGTTTGCTGAAGCACATGGGAGGAAGTGGTTCAAGCTGATGGGGTGGGGGGGATACTTAGTATTAAACTATGGGGTTTGCTCCTGGGTTGTTTATCAGTGTCACCCAAGCATTTCTCTTACCATTGCTGGTCGAGAGTCATAACCCATAACTTGCTCAAAGGCCTTTCCAGAGTACATGGGAAATAGTACATAGTCTAACAACACCTGGAGCATTTTCCGGTGTTAACAGTTACAGTGTTAGAGTAACAGGAGTTAACTCTTGTTGGTCATTACTATGACCTTGTGATGTTGATATTTGCAAAGAAACAGATGATGTCTTTCCATTAAGTGGCGAATCGAAACAAATCCATACTGCTTGCCGTATCATTTTAAATGGTGGATTGTTGATTTTGTATGACTTAACACCAAAACGTGAGCAGGCTGTCCTGTAAATGGGAAATAAAACCAGTAAGTCCTTGTCGCTGTCAACAGCACCAGCTTCGTCAGTCTTGTCACCTTAGGAAGAGTGAATAGAAGATGAATGGCTGTACTTTGAGCATATTTCCATCATTTTGGCCTATCAAGTTACACCTTACCCTGTGCTTTGAAAAAGAACCAGTAAAAATAAACTCTCCACTGGTCTGTCTTTATAAGCATGACCGTTCAAGTAATGCTTACTGTACAGTAAGGCATCCTAACGACATGGAATCAGAGACCTCCCTCTTCAGTAGATTTTCTGGGTCAGAGACCCCATTTGTTTCTAGTATTAAGACTTTAAAGTGTAAAATGTCCTAAGAGTACACCTGAGCTGGCCTTCAGTTGGCTCAGATGGTTCAGCCCTTTCTCATTAGGCCTAGTACATTGTATTTCTCAAATGTTTTAAGTATTTTGAGTGTTTTAAGTATTTTTGCCAAACAGCTGTTGGTGAAGGCTATAGGACACTTTGCAAAATTGGTGTACTGCAATTTCCTTTTCCAGCGTATTTTGACCTCTACCAATATTAGATACTAATTACCTGTGCACTGATTATATAGGCCTGTATCTTCATAGAACATGTATAATATGTATAAGACTGCATGCTGTGGTTGTTACTGGGCGGGCCTTCACACTGAGTTTCTCACAGGTAGACTGGCAAACAACACAAAATTGGAAGATTCTGTATTGAACTTCATTTTGATTGAAGGTCCACAGGAAACAGGTGAAAATCGGTTGCCATCTCCTGGGTTACTTTACATACATTTTTATTTTTACTTTCTCGTAGGTACTCAAGGAGTTGCACCTGGTCCTGTAATTGGGCTCCAGGCACCATCCACTGGTCTTCTTGGTGCCCGACCTGGCCTGATCCCACTTCAGCGCCCTCCAGGAATGCCTCCACCTCACTTACAGAGGTTTCCTTTGATGCCACCTCGTCCCATGCCGCCGCACATGATGCACAGAGGTCCCCCTCCAGGACCGGGGGGCTTTGGAATGCCTCCACCTCATGGAATGAAAGGCCCCTTTCCACCGCATGGCCCCTTCGTTCGGCCTGGTGGAATGCCAGGGCTTGGGGGCCCAGGGCCAGGCCCAGGGGGTCCGGAAGACAGAGAGGGAAGGCAGCAGCAGCCCCAGCCGCAGCAGCCCCCACCACCGCAGCCACAGCCCCAGCAGCCTCCGCCCGCGCAGCAGCCGCCGCCCGCACAGCAGCAACCACAGCCGTTTAGAAATGATAACAGGCAGCAGTTCAATTCAGGTAGAGACCAAGAGAGGTTTGGAAGAAGATCTTTTGGAAATAGGGTGGAAAATGACCGGGAACGGTATGGGAACCGTAATGATGATAGAGATAATAGTAATCGTGAAAGGAGAGAGTGGGGAAGAAGGAGCCCTGACCGGGACAGGCACAGAGACTTGGAAGAGAGAAATAGACGCTCTAGTGGGCATCGAGACAGAGAGAGAGATTCTAGAGATAGAGAGTCTCGTAGAGATAAGGAAGAAAACCGAGGAAAGGAGAAGCCCGAGGTGACAGACAGGGCAGGTGGTAACAAAACCGTTGAACCTCCCATTAGCCAAGTGGGAAACGTAGACACTGTTTCAGAACTTGATAAGGGGGAGTCTGAGTCTGCAGTTGTAAAATCTTCTGAAGAGTTACCTGCTGAGGCTACCTCATCCGTTGAACCCGAAAAGGATTCTGGCTCAGCAGCAGAGGCTCCTCGTTAGAGACTGGAATTTGTCAAAATGTGACAGTGACACTTCTGGAGTGTAGAGCTTGAGGTGTACAGATGCTGTATTATATTTGCTCCTGCTATATCACAGCCCCGCAGTAGTTGGTGGGGAATTGTAAGCAATTTGATTGCTTCCCTTCTATTTAAAAATAGCCACAAAATAACAAAAAATACTGAAAATATGAATAAATATTACCCTTTTTGCTGTAACTTTTTAAAAGTTTTGACTTTAAAAAGTTTACAAATCGTAATTAGAAGTGCTCTCTATTTTTTTTTTAATTTAAGACAAGGTAACGGTGAAAGCTCCTCAAAACAATAGGGATGTTTTTAATAAACTCTATTTTCATAACAAACTTTAATGTGTGCTATTCTTCCTACACTGCATTAAGGTGGAAAAGGATTGTTCACCATCAAAGTTTGAGCTGTTAATACTGTACTGGAGTCTAAATTAGACTTGTTTATTTGATGGAAATAGACATCTTTATGTAGTTATTCTCAAACACTTTCATTTGTACTTCTGAATTTTAGCATTTCAATCATTAAGGTGTAAAGGGTTAGTTGTTTTCATGTTAATTGAAAAGCTTGTTAGTTTTGCAGTTCAATCAAGGTTTCTTTTTCTTTTTTTTTTTGCCATTGGCTTTGTGGTAAATGTTGCCCTAATTAATTTGTAAAGAGAAATTTTGCTGGGGGAAAAACTGGATCCCAAAGTACCCGATTGTACTGTAGAATTACTGATTGCCTGGGTATTACTTATTAGAAATAAGTTGGAGTGTTTTCTTACCATCCCATTAAATTTTTCAGGAGGGTGAAAGAAATCAAGGTTCACATTTGCAACCTAAAAGCTTTTTGTCTTATGTTTAAGGACTTAAATGCAACCTATTGTTTCCTTATAAGCCTTGACTGTTGCCTTTCTTTACCATTTTTTAAACTCCCCTGCTGGGCAGAGGTAGACTGAACTTTTTGTCACATATAAGAACATATAAAGTATTTTCTCTTTTGCTTAAAATTGTTGGATTAACTAAGGAAAAATAGATGTAGTTTATCCAAGAACTATTACATGAAAAAGCCAAATCAAACCTATATCTAAAATAGTACAGAAAAGCAGTTCCATAAAACTGCTTTCCCCAGTGCCAAGGAAAAGACCTGTTGTTACACAGTCCCAAGTATTTATGGCCTTGTTGAAGCTTTTTTCTTAAATTACCTTTTTAAACTGTCCTAGTTTTAGTGTGCTGAGCAGGTAACTTTTTCTTTGCCCTCAACCCCAGGTGATGCTGCTTTATTACTTTGGTTTTTAAATAGTACTTTGCAGCAAGATCTGTTTTGATGGGAGAATATATCTAGGGCAATGTTCTTGTGTTCCTGACTTTAGAAAATGAAAGTCCAGGTTGATATCTGCACTTGAATTATAAGATTTGTCCTCCGTTTAATGTCGGCCCACCTGAGAGGTTTAAAAGTCCTAACTGAAACTGCCTCTGGAAAGAAATAACACATCTGATTAGTGTTCAGATTTCAAGGACTTAAAAACCCGTATTTCCAATTGTAAGTATTGGAACTATCCTATTTGCACATGACAACCCCCCCCCCAAAGTACTAAGTGGTAGTGATTACACTTGAGGCTCATAAGCAAGGCCCTGTATTTGAATCTTATCCCACACACATACATCAAACTGTACATTAGTGATATCCGTTTGTTACTGTTTGTAAATTCTGACAGTGATTTTAACCACGTCTGAGCATGTTGTTCTTTTATCACCAATTTTAAAACTTTGAGCGAACACTACAAACTGTCCTTTTCCAAACTGGCTTTTCCTCTCCTAACCTATATCCTACATTTGATAAAAGTATGTATTTATGATCAATGAGAATTATAACTTATTTCTGATTTCAGTCAGAAATATGCTACAATTATCAATTGGTAGTTGTAATCCAGAGTCAAAAACCTGAATTAGGTTAACATTTCATTTAAAAGTAGTTTCTCATAGTACACAGTTAAGTATTTACAATAGGAGAACTACACCTAAATTTACTGACTGGATGCATAAATTCTTAAATAGCCATAACCCACATTCAGACATTTCCTTGGTTCCATCTTAAAATGCCATGGTATTTTCTTTAAATGGCTAATATGAAAGCAGATTGTGCCAACCTCTACTTTTATTATAAACTAAATGTTCATAGGTGCATAAAACGTGGGATATGTGCCATCTTGGCAGGTAGGTAAATTTACTCTTAGCTGAAACTAACTTGGCTGTTCACAACTTCACTAAAAGTTATCAAAGGTCTCTCTCAAACCATAACATCTACTTCTTAAAATAAAAAGGTACTTTTTGAATCAAAATGCTAAGTAGCTAATCAGGGAAACCACCTTAATTTCCCTGAAGCTGACAAAGGATAGCTGTCCAACCAAGATTCAAGTTGAAGTTAGTATTAGCTAGAAGACCAGCTGCTAGAAATTTAAACATCTTATGTCATCATTTAAAACACTTTGAAAAGCAACCTCTATGAAACAGGTAATATCTGTCAACATATTACTAAGATATGTTCCATTCAAGCTCTCTGAGTATCAAGAGCTAATTTATAGAGTTTCAATTTAGATACTTTAATAGGTTCAAGATTCAGTGCCATATGGTGTATTTGTTTATTGTGGGCTTGAATGAGATTTGAAAAAATTCACACAATTAAGTTTAATACCCATATATGATTATTAAGCCTGACAAAATACAGAGATCATTGAAACAGACATTTTAACTGAATGGGAGTTTTATAAAATTATACAAATCTTCAAGTGATCATAAATCAGTTCTCATTACAGGTACTTAAAGCAATTAAAAAGTCACACAAATTACACTTTTAAGGTTACAGTGTTTAATGTTTATCAAGTTAAATTTCTACAACTAGCAAGATAACATAGGAGCTACTAGGACTCAGATCGCATCCTAGGGAATATTTACTTGGCGATCCCAATGACACCACAAGCCAAACGACTCCCGGCGTTTCCCGTCTGTGTACTTTCTTCATTGCCACCTTTGCCCAAGTCATCTCGTTTCTCATGGACCTTTAAAAAGTTTTAAGAACATTAACATAACTTAGCACAATCAAGTAATTACCACCTATTCCCAACAATACCCAAAAGACGTTTAAGAACCACTTAATATCAGAAAAGACCATGTTAAAATAATGCTAGCAAGAAAATATACTAATATTTAATCTAGTGGTAAACAACAGAAACTACTATTCAAACCTTTTTCTTGATGATACAGACTAAGTTCGTTGTAAACACTAGGTAAGTGTTGCTATCTCTGAATGAAATACTAAAAACCCAGGACGAGTGTTACAGGCTGCCATGTGCCAGTTTGAATCCTCCAGAAGAAATTTTAGTAGCCCGAGTTATACCCTTCTTTTATAATAAACACTTGGGGTAAAAAAAAAAAAAAAAAAAGGAAAGTGAATTTTAAAAGACTCAAAAATGTGCCTAATGAACTATGAGTTTGTAAATAAGTATCTTCAACTATTTAAACAATAGTATTTTAGATTTGGCTCCTCAAACATTGATCAGTGATTTTTCTGCTTCGCAACTGTAGCTGAAGAAAACTCTAGGGTCACCTGGAAAGAAAGGACTACAGAACGTTAACTGTCCTCTGGGGCAGCCAACACAGAGCCTACGCTACTTGGTGACCGCGAGAACCAGATGCAGCTCCCATGGGTAACTCAGGGCAATCGCTTCCCACACATTAAACAAATGATGGTGACCTGCAGACATGAAAAATAATACCGAGGTCCGTCTCATTTAGACTTAACGAAATGTTCTGTTTAACTACAAAAGGGACACTCAATCATGGCAGGAAAATCTGGCCATTTTAAAACTAGACAAAGACTACTTACTACTGTTTCTCCACGATACAGATCTAATATGATCAAATGTAACCTACTTAATGACCACATCTCTGTAGGACAGTGTCATAACCAACCTACATCATTAACTCATCCTCACTGTAATCATCAAAGTAATTGCTTTTCCTAATCTGAACTGAAGGTACAATGTACGTGGATCCTTAGAAAACCAGGATTAATAATCATGAACTCGTGAAAAGATACATGTCTGTGTATTAGAAGAAATGGTACACATATCCTATCATATGAAAACTCACCACCATTGTGCGGCCAATGATGGAATGGTCTCCTGAGAGTGAGATCAGAGAATCTTCCATGGACACGGTGGCCACACCATCCTTGCCAGCAGTCACGTTGCCAAGGTCTCCAACATGCCTAACAGTGAAAAAGCCATCAGGAATTAGGGATGGCTTCCATTTAACATCAGGCTAGTTGGTGAGCTAAATTAAAAACTGAGTCAGATACACAAGGGTGGACACTAAGAGGTGGATACGGCATATATCAAATAGGACCCACTCTTCCAGATTGACAAAATTTTGGAATATACACACAAACTAGAAACAACGTGACATTCTAGACACATGGCTCTTCAAAGCTTCAAATCTACAAAGTAATGCTCTGGGAAGAATCGTTGGATGGGGGCACATCTCTGATCTCAAAAGTAAAGTACCAAAGGGTAAACTCTTGAGTTATGCCTATTAATTCTTGGAATGGCTAAGAATGCTATACCCCAGGCCTCTTGTTATAAAAATAAATTAATTTCTGTCCTTAAATTTAGTATTTTCCTGAAAGACTGTCAGGAAACACACATACAAATGGACTCACCGAATTTTCAATATCAAATTTTTACCTACAAGGCTTCCTATGTTTCACAATGATGGTTTATGTTGCTAGTGGTTGACAGTACTGTTAATTCATGACATTTCCTGTATTAGTTCCCTTTGGCACTTGTATTAGTTCTATATTCAATAAATGCTACAAAACCAAATTGTGTCCCCATGCGTCAATTCCTCAGCCTAGAGAGTAAGCCACTCTAGTACCTGGGGCCAAGGGGTTACTTGAGGGGCAACAAATTCAAGAGCACTGGTGGGGAGGCCTACTCAGTTATGTCAGCGTGCAATCTGCGAGTAGCATACCCATACTGACCCCAACAAGCCATCGCCATAATTTTAGTAAAAGTTAAAGCACTTTGTCACTCACCTCTCTTGATCTTTTGGCCCACCATGTTTTTTGGATAGAGGATTAAAGTGAGGACCTGCACTGGTACAGCCTATTTGCCAAAAACAAAAACAAAGGTAGCCAAATTATGAATCAGAATTTCAAAATAAATTCTAAAAAGAAACTGAGCATTGCTAAAATCTCAAATACAGAAAATGCTGACCTACATCATGACTTCTAGGTTCATAAAAACAGGATGCAACACCTCAGTATAAACAAAATAGGCAAGTAGTAAAAGCAAATTCTAACTACTGTGTAACACCAGTAAAGGTAATACCCTTCTCTGGGCTTTGATTTCTTCACTGCCCTGTAAAATAAGAGAGCCAGGACTTGATTGTCATGGTTTTTCTATTATTAAAATCCCATGATTATGATCCTGGTTTATAAGGTAGCGTACTCTAACTACAAGACACTTACCTCCCCAGCGACATACTACCAGCAACTACTGTTGGTGGCCTTTACTTGGTGCGAGCAGACTATAAATGGCACCTTGTATCTACAAGCCCAGGCCGTTGCCTCACAGAATTCCACGGAGTGGAATTCAGAATACAGTCTGTGCAAATGGAGCTCCTGTGCTTCAGGGAAAGCCATTCTCACAGAACATCATCATCAATGCAGGAGGCTCTTTAGTGGCAGGCTTTCTTCGCTCAGCAGGTGACAGAGTTTCCATTACTTATAGCTTCTACCCAGCATCCCCAGGGTGAAGACACACAGGTTACAGGAAGTAGAAGGGAAATCAAAGACACAGGGCAAATGCCTCCCCCAACGCAAAGCAGTAAAAAAAAAAAAAAAGAGCAACCTGAGGAATTTTGTCGAGATGGCTCAAAGCTGGTCATTAAATCACAACTTTTATAGGAACCAAATTATAGAACATAAAAACAAATCCAACAAGACGAATGAATCATGTTCTCATCATAAAAAGTAAACACCGCGCTCAGGTTACTCGAATATGATAAAAGATGACTAAATGCATATAAGCTTTTGTTAATTTGCTCCTAATCCCAAACTGAGAAAATGAAACTCAATCAAAAGCACCAATAGTTTACAATCTTTGCTCAGGTTTTACCTTACTTCTGCCCCACTAAGGCTCTCGTGTTGGAGGTACGGAGCTATTCTTACAGGGTAACGCAAATACATGCAGACCTGTACTTGAAGGGCCCACCCTCAACCCTAGCTCACAAACACCTGAGATTCCGATGGAAGATAAGAAAGTAGCTTAATTTCTTGTTTTTTTGTTTTCTTAAAAAATACTTGAAACTCTTACAATCAGGGAATAATCATGATAGATAAAAAAAAAAAACCAAAAAACATCAAGTTCTTCCCCTTCCTTTCCACACTTAAGAGTTACTTGTTACAAAACTAACCAGTTTTGTGGTTCAATTCCCTAAGGTTGACCTTAGTAATCCTTTTTTTTTTCCTCTGCATGTTGAGGGTTTTTAATGTTTAAGGGTAGCTCTTCCCAGTCTTACTTATCTTACTAGCTGAAACAAGTAGGAGTCACTAGACCAACACCTACCTTGTGTATTATCTCCAAACTGATGGACGTGGAATCCATGCTCGCCTTCAGTCAATCCTGTAATGGTTCCTGACACCACAACAGGCCCATTTCCCTTTAATCAAAGAAAAGTGCAAAAAGTTTGAGAGACCAAGTGCTTCTGAATAACAACAACAAAAAAAACAGTTGAATAATCTTTACTAATCACAGGAAAGTAGAAGGAATATGGACATGGGAGTCAAAAGATCTGTGTCCAAATCCCAGGCCCACCACTTTCTAGCAAGCTATGTAATCGTTCTAGGCTGCGGACCAACACAAGGGAGATGTGACCTTGTTCTAACATTCACAGCCCAGGAGCCCTGCAGCCAGCATCACAATTAATAGCACAGAAAACACACCCAGCCTAGTGGTGAGTTGAGCACTAAAACAGTGGAATTTATAGACATGTAGGGTTTGACTCCCTTACAATGGGTATGTAACATAAGTTCCTGTGTATTTTGTAAATGCTTTTGAATACATTATATTTGCACCCAAATGTGAGTATATAGCAAACTTTTTAACCCAAATGTTAGCAGCACATCATACACCTCGTTTTCTTCACGCAGACACTCCTCCATAGAGCAAACATACAGACATGCTATCAAAAAAAGGAAAGAAAAGGACGCTGTGGAAACGTCCAACTGGTTACTCAGGATCCCTGTTCTCCACTCTCACTAGGGGGTATTTATCAGTCTCCAGCATAGATATTTTTTTATTAGTAGCCCCAAAATATCCTACCCCACTTTCCCTGAGGGACTGATACTGGTCGAAGCCAAGGTATTGTTTTCTAAAGTCATTTTAGGCCCCCAAATACAGATAACCTTTCCACTCGAGACCAAAAAGAAAGGGCAATAAAAACACTAAAGAAAAACCCTAAGAAAAACACATAAGTATCACCATGTCGGCAATGTATCGTGATAGGTAGCAGTGCTGCAGGCTGCATACAGAAATAAAGGAAGATCGCTTTTACAGCGAAGAGATCTCAGGAACAAAAAGAAAACGCACATAGTATTCATACCACACAGTTATAAACATGATGGTGTCTTTGTTTTTAGCTTGGTATGTTTTCTAATAGCCAGGGCCAACAGTTACAAGAGGTGTTAGCCTTGAATATTTGACTTTCCATTGGATAAATAACCACTGCTCAAAGGAAGTAATATGTCAACTCCTGCCCTTCTTTGCTTTTCTTTTTAAGAATAGAGTAGGATTCTTCTAAGCTTTAATCCTGGAAAATCTAAAACATGAATGTTAGTCCCCAAAACGCACTGTTATCAACAGCACAGAGACAAAAGCGCAGGTTCTTCCAAGCCTCCATTAATGGGGTAATGGGTAACGCACAGAGGACGTATGATCATTTCAACAGTAAGGTGCCCGGGTACAACCCTATAGGGGCCAGGCTGATACCTTAAATGACTGAAACAGGTCAGGGAAACAAAAAGGAACATAAACTCGTCCTGCAGGGTGCTGCCCTGACCTAATGACGGCTCAGTGTGGGCAGATCTCCAAATTTTTAAGAGAAGCTAGTAATTTGGACTTACAAGTGAAAATTTATTTTTTAGGAATTGGAAATTAGGGGCGCCTGGGTGGCTCAGTGGGTTAAGCCTCTGCCTTCAGCTCAGGTCATGATCTCAGGGTCCTGGGATTGAGCCCGCATCCTGCTCTCTGCTCAGCAGGGAACCTGCTTCCCCCTCTCTCCCTGCCTACTTGTGATCTGTCAAATAAATAAATAAAATCTTTAAAAAAAAAAAGAAATTGGAAATTAATCCAAAATTTTAAACACCATAGGCCAAACAAATACAGTTTATTTCCAATTTCCAAACATTCCTGCCTGCATATCCGCAGAGCTGTAATGCTTAACTACACAAGGATCTTTTATCAGGTACAAACAGCACCACCAAAATGAAGTTTGGAACTTAAAAGAGGGAGCCCGACAAGAGACTCGGGGGAGCTTTTTTTTTTCCTTTTCTTTTTTTTTAACATATAACGTATCGTTTGCTTCAAGGGTACAGGTCTGTGAATCTTCAGTCTTACACAAGTCACAACACTCACCATAGCACATACCCTCCCCAATGTCCATCACCCAGGCACCCTATCCCTCCCCACCCCACCCCCCAGAAACCCTCAGTTTGTTTCCTGAGATTAAGTCTCTTATGGTTTGCCTCCATGATCCCATCTTGTTTCACACTTGGCTTCTGAAGGTAACACCCAAGCCATTTCTCCATGGCCAGAGGGAAGGTATCCCTCAAGAGGCTTCTTAGAGTCTCTAGTTATTGGCGAAAATACAAAGGAAAGTGGGTGCCTGGGTGGCTCAGTGGGTTAAAGCCTCTGCTTTCGGCTCAGGTCATGATCTCAGGGTCCTGGGATCGAGGCCCGCATCGGGCTCTCCGCTCGGCAGGGAGCCTGCTTCCTCCTCTCTGCCTGCCTGCCTCTCTGCCTACTTGTGATCTCCCTCTCTGTGTCAAATAAATAAACTTAAAAAAAAAAAAAAAGAAAAGAAAAGAAAATACAAAGGAAAGAAGAGGGGCAAAAACAAAGTCTGGCAAGTGGAAAAGAGCAAAATCTAGTCAAATGACAAAGCCTTTTCCAGAAAATTTGGAAACCACTTAAAGGAAAAAATTAAGCTCCCTCGAATAAATTTCAAAGATTACTTTTCCTGTCCTCTCACATTTCTGTAAGCCACTTTAAAAATCTCGGGCACCTGGGTGCTTCAGTTGCTAAGCGTCTGCCTTAGGCTCAGGTCATGATCCCAGGATGCTGGGATTGAGCGCCAGTCCCAGGTTGGGCTCCTCACTTAGCAGGAAGCCTGCTTCTCTCTCTCCCACCCCACCTTGCTTGGGTTCCCTCTCTCACTGTCAAATAAACAAAAAAGTCTTAAAAAAATGAAAAGATTAAATCTCATTCATACATTAAATATTCTATCATGATTATCAAGCAAAGTACAATTATTTTCCATCAGTTCCTAACCTCACTAAGACTTGGGGGGACAAGTCTTACCACAAGCACCTTCCTTGTAAAACGTGTTTTGCAATATTAATGAGTACTTCTGCAGAGTTTATTTTTTGACCATTTCAGTAATGGGCCTATTGGTAATTTCAAAAACCACTTCACAGAGATTTTGGTTAAATGAACGCCCCAACAACAGAGTTAAGTGAAACTCTGCACATCTCCTGACTTCCAACTCCCAAACCCCTTCCACTACCCTCTACCACCCCGACAGATTTTTATATAATTAATCTGGAGTTGGCCCCAGGTATCAACATTTTTTATAAGCTCCCCCAAATGACCCTACTGTGCACCCAGGGTAAAAAAAAAAAAAAAAAAAAAAAAGTTGCAGGTCTGGAAAACAACCAACAAGGGAGTCAATTAGATCTTTGGCTTCTGGAACTTTGCAGGTGGAAAAGGAGCTTTGTCCAAGGCCATTTTCTCCGCCTTTACGGCCTGACCATGACCCAGACCAAGGGGTCAGCAAAGTTTTCTGTAAGGGGCCACATAAGGTCTCTGTCCTGTTAAAGTCAAAAACAAACGGAGACCAGCCTTGAAAATGCCCTAATGAGACAAAAGCAATTTACTCATACAGCATAGCTTACCTGGTTTATTTTGCAAGACTAACTTGACCTGGGTCATTTATTTATGCCTCTTGAAATCCTAAGCAAAAGCTAAAACTGTTTGAATCCCCAGGCCGGTATGCGGTAACCCCTCGCCAATTTCTTACCATTATTTACGAGAACTATCATGAACCATGACTGTGAAAAATACAGCCCCTGCCTTCTCACTATATAAGCTGCTTTAGGACGATCTACCCTTCATTCCATGGTTTGGTCTGAGCGCTCCCGGGTCACGACTATCTTCCGCTGTGCGTACATTAAGCTTTTACTAATTACCGCTTCAGGGACTCAAGGGTTCCATTTCGAACTTGACGGTCACACGATTCCCGTTTTCCAGGACCCTCTGCACTAAACACGTACCAGCCACCCTCTTAGCTGCGGGGCTGCACGACACTCGCCCCGGGACCGGCTGTGCCCGCAGGATGCACGCTGCACACCCTCCGCGGAAAGGACGCCCCGAAGTGGGGGGTCACGGAGGCGACCGTACCCAGGTGGCCCCGCCGCACTCCCCACCCCCGCCCCGGACCTCAAGGGGCGGGCCAGGCCCGAGACTGCGCCACTCCGAGTCCGCAGGCGCCTCGGGACCCCGAAAGCCAGGGCCACACAGCCTCT